>MU001970.1:0-58990 GCA_010093585.1 Melanomma pulvis-pyrius CBS 109.77
GTATCTAGAAGCAAGGGACCTTAACGCAGGAGGCAGGAGAGACTATAGTTGCGCAGCAGGAGGCTGAGCAGCAGGTAGAGCAGGAAAGGCGTCAAAATGCAGCGCAATCAGGTGTGAGCCGGCAGGCTGTTGCGCGCTGCACGCGCTGCAGAGAGCCTGGGCACAACTCGCGTACGTGCAAAAAAGATAGAGTAGCTACTGCTTGAGCTATAGTATCAATTTTATCTATTTTGGTTGGTTCGTTGTTGAGCTACTGCGTTGCAAAGGTGTACAAAGTTGGCAGGGTGGGCGACTCGCTTACATGGGCGACTCGCTTGCCATGTACGTTACCTATCCTAAAAAAATTTGAGATGACTATTTCGGCTCTCTATTAAGATAATATATGTTAATTCCTACTGAGTAATAACGTTGGGCGGAGCGCGACGACATAGCTTCATCTGCTATGCAACTCCTGAATTGCATCCATTTGGGCAACAAGCTTTTGGAATAAGAGTACAAAGAAGATAAGATATTCATTGATCTCAGCCTCGTAACGTTACGCTTGTTTGAAACAAAAGAGATTGTGTCCTTCTATCTTCTGGCTAGATCTGCACCTGGCAGCAAGAACGCCGGAAACCAATTATTCTCGAGCCATGGCACATATAAATGGGCGCGGAACGATATAGCAGATGCAAAACTACCCCTGCATACTTTATATAAGCTAGCACGCACGAATCATAGACTGCACATTGTCATGCTCGGGTGAGTGGCGATGTGCCAAGTGGCATGCATACCTAGCACGCACTCTATGGATATTACAGCAATTAGATCGAGATCTTGGTACATAATATGCACAAGGACATTTAGTTTTTCATCTCATTAGTCAACGATCACTGTCATTGGATCGCAAAATGTCTGCGGCACATCATTGCTATTTAAATCCCTGTAACATCCCACTCCCCGCATTCTCACTATGATTGGTTATTCCAACGACTCCCTTCGATGAAAGCAGCAAGTATACGAACATCCTCGCTTACTATCTCTATTCCGCATCCTCAAGCTCTCCCTCGACGTCTCTTTCCTTTGGTGGCCTGAAACCACAGTTTTTGCACGTATCAGGATATCCCGTCCACGGGGATCCGGGCACCGGAATACCACCCTTCTCGGTCCAGAAGTTGACGGGCTGGGGGTTTTGTTTGGCCTTGGGATTGACACCCACATCAATGGTAGCGTAAAGTCCGTCTTCGATCTTTGCTCCGATCAGAGAGATCTTCATGACAGGGTCGTCACCGCCTTGCTTGCCCATGTTGAAGAGGAAGTCGTTAGCGTTCTTGGTCTGGGCTTGCTTATTGGTATTGTAGGGGGAAACGGCTTCAACGCGCGCGAGGAAGTTTTGCTCCACGTAGAATTGGCCTACATGCGAGATGGTGCCGCCTTGGATGGTGTTGTTGGGAAGGAGTTTAGCGCCGTGGTGGATGATAGCTATTCTTTGTTAGCAACTTATTGATTTAAGAAGGTAGATTTGGAAAACTTACTATGAAGGTGGTTGGCTCGCCCAACGTAATGTCCGGGAATGAGAGTGATGAACGTAGCAGTTCCGTTGGCGCCGGTGGGCTGGAGGCCTCGTAGAGCGTTGGTGAACACTGCGGTGTTTGATCCATCGCCGTTGCCACGTGCTTGCACACCAGTGTACACACCCTAAAATTGTTAGAATCAATGTTAAAACAACTGTGAATTCAAATATCTTACAGTGGCGTTGGTTCCCCACATCTCGACGTACGCATCGGTGACCGGTTTGCATGTGGTCGTATCAACAACGTTGATATCCAAGTGAACAGGCGGGCCTTTCTCGGTGTTGAGAAGGTTCTGACGGATCAACTCACCAGTAACCCCTAGGTTTCGTTAGTTCAAACTTGAATCACGGAAATATAATGCTTACAATATGGGCCTTCTGTTGCCTCGGGATCGAGCGTGCAAGCAGCATTGATGCCATATTCTTCCTCAACCTCAGCAACATCCCGACGGACCATCTCATGCGGTTTGGCAAAGCCAGCCGCGACACGTAGTTCGTGAAGACGGGCCTCACGCCTCTGGTGTTGATCCCTTACCCAGCCAGTCTCGACCAGATCCCTTTTGCATGACGCAACATTTCGCCGTTCTGGGTGGTCGAGATGAGCCTGTCTTCTCAGTATCTCCTTGTTGGTATTGCCGCTCGGGTGAGCAATAGCGCCGGATGCCAAAAGCACAGCAGCAAGTGCCTGGGAAACGTGAACCATCTTAACTTTTCTGCGTAGTAACGGATCAAATACAATTCAGTTCCACACAGCAGAAAATTCCGCACAGGAAACATCGTAGCTTATTATATCCTTTGCCATTCGCCTTCGGGAGTTGTGGCAGGTTTACCGACAGCGATTTGGGTAGACGGGTCTGTAGGCCTGCGTGCTTCTGTGCGCGCAAGGTTGCTTGGAGAGTTGCTCCAAAACATATACACTATGTAGTATCCTCATATTGAGAATTGTAATTGCAACAGTGGTGATAGGGCACGGTAGATAGGCCAAGAAGCACGTGCCGCGCGTTGATTACCCTGGATATATTGCTAGCATCATGCGCCTGCTTGGCAGCGGGGTGCAAGCCTGCTACGTGGCTAGGGACAACGGTTACACTTGGGAAAGCTTGAATGGGTAAACTATACTTTGGGCGTTCAGGGAGATCCGCGATATTTGGACTATTAGCCGGGCCTATGGAGGTGAGAAATATTAGAGATCGGTAGTTGGGGAGACTGTGAGGGGATGTGTTGGGGGAGGGGAAATTTCTTACACGATGACGAATGCTATATAGATACTAATGTTTTGCCCCTTTTGTTAATAATTGGAAGTCTCTGATGGGGTCATAATGGAGTGACCAAGGAATCCGATGTTGAGATTTGCGGGTGGAGATGGTCAATGTCGTGATGGATGACAAGCGCGTTTGAAGTTTTTAATCACGCCAGATCTGCATTTCTGCGCCGTACATATTTATTTCGAGCTTGTTCCTGATCAGCGCCTTCATGTCCTCTCAAACTCCTCTCAAACTTATGAATCCGAGCATGACTAAAGACTTAATCTGAAGCTTTGGTGCCAATTGTGAAGTCGTATAACACCAGTCTGACCTTCTCGGATTTGAGGATCGGAATAATCGGACTTGCCACCCTCCTGTCGGTACTGGGTTCTTCCCCACAGTCCCGAAAATTGTTGCCGAATGCGAGATTGAAATTGTGTGAAACCATGTTACACGTGCGGTTAGATCGGCTAAGTGCACTATACTCACCTGCATGAGATTTAGCGCCATGGTTATTTAAGGGAACGCACTTTGGGGAACGGCAAAAGTAGACAAGGCAATCTTGCTACTCAAATGAAATGTTTGGAATAGCGAGAGGCTTGCACTAACAGGCCTGGAAGGATCTCGAGTGCAGCGGACATACGCCTGCGGACTGATGAATCCGGGGGCACTAAGCATTCAAGGTTCTGTGGCGGTGTGAGGGGAAATTGACATTTTCCCCCAAAGGTATGTCAAGCTCAACCCTTTTTCGTCAAAGGGTCGCTCTGACTCCAACCCAAACCCAGGAAGGAGTTCAGTCCCTCTAACAAATAGATCCCAAAGAGACTGGAAACTTCACCCGACGTTTTAGTGGAGAACAAATGAGATTCAGCAGTCCCTTCATTGCTATATCATGATCCAGTATCTGTATGCACATCATAGATCCTTTCTTGACTGTGATTTAATCAGGTACATATTGTGCGGCATCTACTCAATGGAAGGCAACACATTCTATACGATTTCAGTTACAGGATTGTGTGTTGTTATCCGATGCGAGAAGTCATCCAAGCTTGCCACTTTTGTAGGTTCTCGCGTGCATCTTTACTCGAAGTTCAACATTCACGATCTCAGAGCACAACTTTGGGTGCTTAGAGAAAGAGCCGAACGCGATCCATAAGCCGAGCTCTGCAGTCAGAAGCCTGGTGAGTGACTGGACGTCTCGGCATGCCCTCCCATTTTCCTATCTTGAGTTGAAAATGTCCTTATCTCGAAATCTAACGGATAGCCCTATTATTACCTCTAAGCAGAACTATCTCGCTACAAAATCTCCAACTCTTCTAATTACTCTCTGTCGTTTCATCAAGATCCAATTCCTTCATTAAAACCACCATTGTAAACGGAATCTTGGCCGACCAATATCCAATGGGCATTTCAATCCTCCTAACGTCTTTATATCCTCTTCTCCTCCAATAATCCCCATTGACGATTTCTGTAGCCTGAATCCAAAGCCTCAGCTTCCCATCTCCAGTCCTCTCATTTTCTTTCCTCAACTCACTATCCTTCGCGATCAAATACTCGTGCACAATCCCTATACATCTCGATACCAGCCCTTTCTTCGCTTGTCTGGGATCTACCGTAACACTTTTGATCTCCCATCCGGTCTCTCCCGCTTGCGCCAATGGCTGCGAGCCATATTTCCAGGGAATAGCTCCGGCACAGGCGACAGGAACTCCGTCATCATAGATGGCGGCAAAGAGTCCTTCAGGTCCAAGCATGTCGTGAATTTCGGTAGGGCGCTTGAATCGCGCTACAACCAGGCCCCATATCTTGATGGCATGAGGGTTTGTTGACTGGGCTTTGAAACCGCGGTTTACGAACTCTGTGAGGGAGGCTGCGAGGGTTGGATCGGAGAGAATATCTTTGGCGTGGTAGAAACGTTCTTCGAGCATTGGTTCGTTTTTTTCAGGAGACGTAATCGGAGGTAGAGGCTGGCTTGCTGTCATGTTGGAGAAAAACAGCTTCCTTTTTGCAAATTGGGATGAGCCACAATCGTGTAAGCCAAAATGGAGGTATTCGTTGTCTAGCACTACGAGTATCTGACAAGTAAGAAATACAGCGGGGCTGGTGTTGCTCTTTATGTGACTTGTTACTGTCGCGTTTGCGCTTGGGTGTCTCCGAGTCACCTTCCTTATCTAGCAAAGCCATTTAGCCTTATTACAGAAGGGCGTGATGGTTTACAATAGGGCGTTGAAGGAGCTCAATCCATGCAGCGACACATTTGGATCAGCGTTAGTGAGATAGGTAAAATGGAAGTCAGTTGATGTTGTAATTCTCTGTGTGATACTTTCTAGGCATGTAACTTTAGCTTCAAATTATGATTGGTCAGCTCGTTCACATTTTTTACCACGTGATATACACCTCTTCCTCGTACAGACTATTATCTAATATTTTATATATTAAAAAACCGGATTTCTAATTCTTGGTGGTTCCAACAGCTGCTTCTTATCCGAATATAAGTTTTGTTCAACTCGTATCACCGGTAGCATTAAGAGCTAACACGAACCAGGGCGAGAGTGTCTTACCCAACGCCACTTTACCGCGGATCGGAATATATGTTCTTATTCACAATAAGAAAGAGACTGAGAAATTTGGGCCCGCAGGTATCTCTCGTCGTCATTTCGCAAGAGCTTTGCTAGCTACAATTGGCGGAGTCTGCAGTTGATCCAAGTCAAGCCTTGTATATGACGAGCTATGCAAGTCGCACTTGTATCCGAAATTAAAGTGAGTTTAGTCTTTATGACAATTACGAATCTGTTCAAAGATATGCTTCTGCTCCTCTATTCTACCTACCTTCATCTCGTCTTTACACTTATCAATGAACGTCTCTTTAGTTCTCCTACTCTACAAACGTCTCAAGCCCCAAATTCCTCAGACTAAAAAGAAATGAAAGAGCAATGCATGCTTCGGAGCACTGAAATATAAGATCCTGATACTAATGCTTGCTTTTAAAAAATAATAGTGATATGTCCTCATGCTGACACTAACTACCCAAAATCCATCCATGCTCATATCATGTTCCTTGCGGCATTCCGCCAGCAAAAGTTTCCCTGTGGACATTTGACCCAGTGTTCCTAAATTTGGGACGCCTCGCTATCTCTAGATACCTATGTTAAGAGGAAACATTTGGAAGACTTCTACAATGTCGCCACGATTTGAGCCACGAAGAAGTTCTTATGGGGTATTGAGAAGTACGCCCTAGAAGTTTTGTAAGACAGTTGGCTGTTCATTTGAAATGAGATTGATGATTCAAGAGTACCGGAAGTCAATTTTAGAACACGTGTAAAAGTCATGTAGTTCAAACACCACTGCCATTATTGCAAATAAGCCTGTTTCAACTAATTCCTCTTCCGGTTCAACAAGGCTCTGATCTCTAGCAAACCCGTAGCTTTATCTACCTTTTAATTCATCTTACTGTATTAATTAATATACAGAACGCCCCCAAAGCCATTAGTCTCTCTCCGATTTTCTGAACGAGTTGTAGGATCCCTGCCTCGCAATTCCTTCCCTTCCAAAGCCTTCTCCCTTGGAAGTTCGCTTCACAATAACCATCTCTGCCGTGAAAGCTATTAGATTCCAGATTCATACCTGGCATTCACAAATTCTAGTTGAGTGACCAAAACACAAGCGAGCAAATTTCTGCAAGAACACAGTTGTTAAAAAAAAAGGAAGTAGGCAATGAATACGGAGGCCGGGGGGTTTCCATAGCGTTCCAATACTTAGGAAGTTAGCACGAACAAAGTCACGCCTACCTCCGTCTCAAAACAAACAACAGCTTCGACACACCCATCACATCACACGCACAAAGACATCATATGAAGTATGCAAGATGTAAATTCTGAGCACCAAAGGGTGTCGTACACGCGATCCTCAGATCAAAGAAGTATGCTACAAAAAGCGGTGTTATATACACAAGAAAGTAAGATATTCGACACAGCGAAGGGCACAACCAAAACACAAATCTCTTAATGAGTCTCCTCCTGAGTCATGATTCTCGTGAGTGTGTGCGCTTAGAAAGCGCGAGCATGGCGTCTAGCCTTGCTGGCCGGCGCTCCACCAACCTCCTTAAGCCAGCTGATGAAGGTATCGAGCGTGAAGGTCTCAGGGAGAGTGGTGGATGGGGTGCCGGTCGCGGTGGGTGCGGGCGGGGCAGCGGTCGCGGTGGGCACCGTGGTGGAGGTGGCAACGGGGGTCTCGACGACGACGGCAGTGGGGGTAGGCGTCGGGGTGGCGGCATTGGAAGACGCAGCTGGTGCAGAGGACTCGACGGGGGTGGTCTCGGTTCCAGCGCCGAAGAGAGCCGGGCCCGGGATCTCGTAGCTAGTGATGGTGGTGTACGGGTTGAATAGGATGCCTGCCTCCGTGGTTGTGTACAGCTCCGTGCCGAGGACGCCAGCAGGCTCCTCAGTACCGGAGCCCGTGATCTCGATGTTGACGCACTGGGGGTAGTTCTGGGCGCCGTTCTCGGATCCCGCGCCGTGGAGGGCAATGATCTCATGGCGGAAGACATAGTTACCAGCCTTGATAGATGATGGGACTGTGACAGAGGCCGTGTTGTTGTTGGCGATCATGGCGACTGCGGCCCAGGTCTTAGTTGCGACATCGTAGCCGTCGGCAGCGATCTTGGTGAACTTGAGGGTCGACTTGTCGACGGCGGAGCAGTCGCCGTTACAAGGGGCGATGTAGGTGATGACAGGGCCAATATGGCTTTCAGGCCAGGCAGACCACTGGAAGTCAACGGTTCCTCCAGCCTTCACGGAAGCGGTGGAAGTAGCAGCCACAGCGTTCTTGTGGCAGATGATGTCGGCGGCGCCGTAGCTGTTGGGTTCGACGAAGCCATTGTCGAGGTTCTCGGCGTACCAGCCAGCGGTGGCAGGGGGTGTCTGGCCGTTGACCTTCATGTAGTAGTAGTCAAGCTTGAAGCCACCGTTGTAGGTGCCATCAGTGACGAAGCCGGTGACAGTGCCGTGGGCAAGGGCAGTGGAGGCGAAAGCGCCGAGGGTGATGAGCTTGGATGCGAAAGACATTTCGAAAGGTGATTTGGAGAAGTTTGAAGGGGGTTGAATGTGCCTTGTTCGATGAAGTGAATGTGATGAAAGAGTGTCTAGTCCAGCTCCACACAGTGAAGAAGTGACAAAAAGCGAAAGGTGAACGAAGGAATGAATGTATGACCTGAGATGAGGATGCTTTTCCAATAGTGGTCGCCTCTCTCTATTTATCTGCCATGTCTGACCCCCTCATCCACGCTACACAGGCGCCTATTCTCCCTGACGCATGTCAAAATTACAGCCCAGCGTTGGTGGGCCTTCGTCGAACGACGCTGTATCCCAGCTTCCTTGGCGCTATAGCCGCTTCTAGTCTTATTGCGAGGCCCGATATTGGAAGGGGTACCACGGCGTTCCGAGCAGGTGGGCCCCGGCGCGTGGAATCGAAACCAGAACACCATGACCAGGCTTGCGTCCGCCATGACTGCGAATACGCGTTTTTGTTTCCTCGCCGGGACCCAGTAATGGCTTGGGACTGACTAGCGTGCACGTTGAATCACCGTGCCCGTGGCCTTTGGGGAATTTGATAGGGACGCGGTGGTCTGCCAAGTTGTTTAGCTGTTTGGCGAAGATTGTTTGCATTGCTGTGGTGGGTACAAGATCTTGTCATAGTGCTATTGTGCAACCACGTCGAATAATGGTTATTTGTGACGGGGGGAATGTTTATGCGACTGTTTCATGCGCCGCCAGTTCGTAGCAATCGTGTCGGTTGGAAGATAAACCATCAGACGTTTCTGAGAGGGATACGAGTAGGAAAAGATAGGACTCCCAACCAAGAGTCCAGTCCTCCCATCCCTCATCTTCAGCATGGAAACAGGACGACAGCCACCTCTCATCCCCAGCATCTCCAAATTCCGTGGCGTTCTGACATCGGAACACACACCCTTACAACTCCAATACTCCTTCACTAAACCCAATCCTGTTCCAACTCTCGCCTTCTGATTGGAGGGAAAAATGCCGTTTCAGTTTCGAAACCCCAAGTCCCGAAGCCGAGGTTCGCTCCCGCCTTGGCAATCCGTTTCTTCCAGGTATCAGTGTTCGTTTAACGAGTCTGTAAAATTTGGGCGTCTTGAGGGTGGGGGGCGCGAAACGTTGTGTTGTTGGTTTTCGATATAGGCAAAACGGGGCTATGGATGGATGAGGTTGTCGCTGCGCTGGTAGTATGCGGTGGAGATGTGGGCTTGGAGTAGGGCTGTTCTAATGCATCTAGGACTGTTCCGTCTTAGTCTTTGCGGTCGAATCTTCGCTTGGGCCCACTCAGCACTCATTGCCGCCCACCTCCACATATCCAAATCCACCCCGACGGCATGGCTTCTCTTCAAGTCCACTTCCCTCTCTTTCCCATAAAATAGCACCGTATATATTCCAAGAACTTTCCGAGAATCTCCATCTGATGACTAATACACGGCGTTGTGGCGGAGTGGTTATCGCGCAAGACTAGAAATCTTGTTCCTTCGGGAGCGTAGGTTCGAATCCTGCCAACGTCGCTTTCTTTTTGGCGGTGCTTTTGGGCGGTTCTTTTAACAGTTCTTGTAACGGTTCAAGTCTCGATGTGATTGTGGGCTCGGGTTTGGACGCCCTTTTGGGTATCTTGATACGCTTATGTCACCCGCGCCCAATTCGTTCTTGCGACACAACTCGATGGCATTGATAAGTTGATCAGGGCGTACATTTTTTTTCTTCTTCTTCCTCTTTTCCTGTATGGATGGAGATGCCGGTGAGGGTGGTAATACTCAGCTGAAGGCATGCGGTCCGAAGGAAGAAGGAATAAATGCATTTGGGAATGGACGAGGGCTATGCCTTTTTAAACACTGCTCATCAATCCCTCTCTATCGCTCTTGCACCGCCTTCCGCGATCGTATGAGCAGGATTGCGTTCGAAACCCAGAACCCAGAACCCGCGCAAACTCACGCTCGACAAATTTCGCCAAGTCCGGAAACGCCAGTAAGAACACCGCGTGTTGTCACCAGCAGAAAAGTAACGGACTGATGAAAGTTGACTTCGAGGTAGAAATAGGGGCAGCTACACGAAGTAGTACAGTGCGCAAGTACATAGAGCGACCTATAGCAAAACATCTACAATAAAAACAAAACGCCCTATCCACATTTCCCTCTTGATCTTACGCTCCCTTACCGCCCAAAATACTTTAGCTCAAACCGCCTCGCGACGGTATAGCTCACAAATGCGAACAAGAAGCCTAGTTCAAATCCGACATCGCCGCCATATGGCGCCTCTCCCGCTTTCAGAGCTATAGGTCCGACGAACCACACCTGGCTCATACCAACCACCATACCCGCGATGCCGCAGCAGAAGGCGAAGATGGCTGCGATGCCCGGCGGGAGTTTGGAAGGCTGGTCGTAGAGGGCGGGGTTGTAGCCGGCCATTCCGCGCTTGTAGATGAAGTGGTCGCTGAAGGCAATGCCTTCGTAGATGGCGAGCCAGTAGCCTGGAATGTATGTTAGTTGTGTTCTGTGGGTGGTTGAGGGATGGAGGAAGGATGCTAATGGGAAAGGAGAGGTACGTACCAATGAAGTTCATGAAATTCTCCAACACAGTCTCGAAGTGCGAGTATCCCGGAATCGCGATCGCGATGTACACCGCGGTGCCAACAGCCGTCCACACGAATCGCGGTACGCGCTGTGTCCATCGTCCACCGAGGACTTGGATCGTAAGACCCACGGAGTAGATATTTGGGCAATTGTTCGCAACGATGCTTAGACTCAGCACAATGAGGCAGAATTTGCCAAAGCCTCCAAGAGGCCCGAAGAGCACGGCGGCAAGGAGACCACCGGTTCCAGAAGCCGCGTATCCGTCGGCGTACTTGTTTACGCCGTCGTTGAGGGTAGTAGATGTCATGATGGCGATGCCGAGCATTTCTGTGAAGAGAAGGGGCACCATGAGGCCGATCCAGACGGCGAAGAAGACTTTAGTACGAGACTGGTTGGACGGTTGATAAACAGTGTAATCAGCAGCATAGCTGGTCCATCCCGTGGCGAAGCCGTAAATAACGCTTCCGAAGGAGAGCACAGAGCCGAGCTCCGAAGTGCCGACGCCCATAGGAATGTTGACGAAGTCGCCCGAGTGCGCGAAAACACCGAGAATGATGATGAAAACGATTGTGGTAGGGATCCAGGACCAGAATTCGTACTTGTGCACGATCTTGTAGCCGAAGAATGTTACGAGGAGTGTGCAGATGGCGATTATGATGATGCCCGCATACCCCGGCACGTCGTTGTTCACAGCGTGGATGAGTTCGGCACCGACGATGGCGTTGACGCTGGACCAACCGAGACAGGCGAGAATGTTGAAGACGGCGACTGGAGGCGTGTAAGTGGAGGTTCTGATTGAGTGAGGGGTTGCAAGGAGGTGGAACTTACTGAGCTTGACTCCGTGCCAGCCGAACCAGAACCGAGAGAGCACCATCTGGCGCAGTCCAAATCGAGGTCCGAAAGTGGAGAAGTAGCAGACGGGAATAACACCGATGAGATTGAAGAAGAAGCAGACGAGACATGCGTCGGTGAATCCGAGGAAGAACAGCTTTTGTGCGAGGAGACCGATGGCGAAGGATGAAACGACCATGTTGGCGGAAAGCCACTGCGAGCAACGTCAGTCGCGCATCTCTCATACGTTCCAAGGCAGATAGTTACCATGGTCCCGACATTCAAGAGCGAAGTGTCATCTCTCTCGTCCTCTGGCACACGTTCGATTCCCCGCTGCTCGACATGGAACTTGGCGGCAAATCGCTGAAGCTTTGCGTACAAGCTGTTGCCCTGCACAAAGGTTTCTCCAGCCACGGCGCCTTCATCGGTATACGAGCCGGTTCTCACGCCCTCCTTCTCCACATCCTTTTCGTAGTTTTGGAAAGACATAGTTGGTCTTGGGGTGCTGAGGTCGGAGCTGCAAAGGCGAGTTTAATCTCCGGGCCGGGTATAACAACTCAACTGCTAGCTATCATTCACGTTGTATGATAGCGTCAAGTTGTCGACGAAGAGCGGGAAGCGGCCGAAGCTGAGTGGAAAGGGCGACGAGTTGCAAAGTTGGCTCCCGATACGATCTTAAGACGACGTCCGGCCCCTCTACATATACCTGGCCAGCGCTTCCATCTATGGACCTCGCTGCACCAGCAGATCCAGGCCAGGCCCACATGGTTTCCGATAAGCCTAGCCCAAACTAGGAGCCCATGTGGAGGTCGGCCATGGTGTGGTGAGGCTTGAGCCTGCCAGCCCGGAGTCGTCGCCAGCACCCACTTGGGTATCGAGCGCTCCCGACGCATTGAGGAACGGCATCGGCCGCCTGCCTGGACGCGGGATCGCGCGACGAATCGATGGGCCTGATAGAGGCGAAATGCGAGACGCGGTTGGAGACGACACAGCACCTGATCCCATCCCATCCCAGCAGCGCTGCATCTGAGGTGAAGCCTGACAGCACCGTCACACAGCGTTCGATCCGTAGCCTGGTCGGCGGTCGCGCACAATCTGTCTGCCCGTCGCATTGCGTCTGTCCCAGCAGCTCGGTCAACATCGGCGCCGCGTAACCCACCCCCAACCCCAGCGACACCACGAGCATTCCCAGTTCCTCGCCATCAGCGCAACCCGCCGGCGTCAGCAACGCAGCTCGCCGTCTCCGTAGTGCTGGAAGATAAGACGAAGCGGGGGGCCAATGAGGGGATGAAGCAGCAGGGTGACGCGCGCAAATGTGTCTAACTTATCGTGCCGAGGCCCGCCTCCCTGGCAAAGCTTGTTTGGGGTCAAGCTCAGTCTAGAAATTCCACGCGGGCTGGGCGTGAGCGTCCCCCTTGAGCATCCTGGGAGGGATCCACTGAAATGTCGAGGGCAGTCGTGTGCCTTTTCTTTTGCCAGTCCTCCATCTCCTCCCAATCTCGGTCCGTCCTATGCACGAATCCCAAAGCGGCAGACCAGATTGTGGCAGATCGCGTCGAGATTGACATTGTGCTTATCTCGGCCATCTGCCGCCTCCACACTGCCTTTACGTCAAAATTCACCGTGCGACGTGTGTAGCGCGGAGTCTGGCGGAGTCTGACGGAGAGCGCCTTCCGTCTTGGCTCTTCCTTCGCGGCTTCTTATGTCGACTGTCGTCTTGCATCGAAGCCATGCCTTTGAAGGTCGCAATGTGGATGGGAACCGTCTAGCGTGGCTTGAGGTTGTGAGACTGGGAATGAAGTACAGTAGGATAGTCACGGATGGATACGTATAAAGGATAGAATGGAAGAGTCGATTGTGGCAAGAAAGAGCCGCCAGTGATGACCAGATTTAGGTGCTTTAGATTCTAGACGGTGCCTTCCAACTGCATTATAACATACAACCTTCCTTACGCCTCACAGCTTAGAAATATCCATCACCGTAACCGTGACCTTATTCGTCGTACTCGGCGGCAGCTTCCCGCCTCCCATGATCAGCAACTTGGTCTGGTCCTTGAGCACCCTCAAGTGCCGTGTATAGCTGACGCCCTCCTGTGTCGTAATCTTCCTCCACGACCCCTGACCCAACTCTGTATTAACAAAGATCTGGCTCTGCGATCCACTCGACACGATCAGCGTCCCATTCACGCCGCCAACCGAACTCCACACAACATACGGAGACCCCGTGGGAATCGTGCCGTCGGTCGCCTTGAGCGAAATGCCCGTCGCAGGCCCAAACTTCTCGGGGTCGGACACGATCTTGTAGTAGACGGGGAATTGATAGCTCGTTGTGATTGCCGGACCACCACCGTATTCGTACGCCATGATGTACTTTCCGTTGGGCAGCAGTGTCACAGTAGGCATACCGGGGCGATCGGTGTACTTGGGGTACGCGACATCGTCGATAACGGGGCCCCAGGTTTTCAAGTCCTTGCTAGTTTGGTGCACCATTTTCTGGCCGTGCGTCGCGTTGTCCCGCTGGTCGGAGTAGTAGCATATCAGTGTCTTCTTGTACGCCATGAGGTATGGTTCCCAGACAGGCGTGAGGCCATTGTTAGGTACTGCGCGTCCACCAGCGGCAATGTGCGAGACGAACTTCCACGTTACGCCCGAGTCCGTCGACGCGTAGAGCTCTATCTGCGTCTTGGAGAGATCGGTTGGGATCGAGGAGCCGGAGAGTAGAACAGTGCCTGCATCGAAGCCGCCAAGGGGTTCAGGGAGGACGTAGAGAGTCGGTTGGTAGCGCAGACCCCAGCCATTGACCTGGTCTTGCACCCGTGCTATCTCTTTCCAGGTGTAGCCTCCATCGGATGAGCGGTAGATGGGGAAGTAGACCGCAGGAGGCTCGGGGCTGTAGTTTTCCCAGGTTGCGAGGATATCACCATTGGAGAGCTGCACGGTGCGCGCATACAGGACGCGTGGGTCGTTGTAGTTTGACGGCGGCGTGAAGACGGTTACTTGGGAGAAGGTGGAGGGCGCTTTCTGGGGACGGGCGAAAGCAAGGGGCAGGAGCGAGATGAGGTAGCTGAGCTTCATCTTGGATGATGACGCAATTGCACAGAATAGAAAGGTGACCACTGGGACGAGACTGTGATAGAAAAAAACATGGGAAGCAGGGTACGACGCGACATATATTGCATCCGATCCATCACGCACCAGCTCCTCAGGAAGGGCTGGAAGGGCGACGGAAACTGAATTAATGCGGGGAGAGCGACCTGCGGAGAAATTATCTCCATCATGTACATCATATTGCGGGGAGCGGCGACGATGCTTCGGATATGGTGCCAAAGTAGCTCTGGACAACGAGTTTTGCCGGCTTGGTCTCCAAGTAATTAGGCCGACCGGCGAGTTGAAGGGGACATCGGAGCATGTGTGAGCGAGGCGTGACGGTCAGAATTATGATCCGGGAAGTTTGAAAAGGCACGATACCGAGGTGGCGGGTGCTGAGGGTACGCGTGTGGGTTTGGGAGGTCGGAGGTGGAGAGGGGTGTGGAGAGAGGCCGATGATGGTCGCAGGGAGGGAGCGAGCCATGGGACAAAGTTGGCTGTGACACTGTGACTCCAGTCTCTATCACCATCTCAACCTCATCCGCATCCCCTAAGAAATACGGGGCGACGACTGCGTAGCCTTGAGCTCTCCACTTCCCAACCGGCGTCAGCATATGATCAAAGGCCGCCTGGTTGCGCAGTGGGTTCTCCGCTGATGTATGTCTCTTCATCAGCCCTAACTCCCCCGCTACCGCGCAATCCGATTGGGGCCTTCTGGCGATGAAAGGCCTCACAAACTGCCTCATCGCATGTGTTGTTTAGGTGCTGTGTTCGAACTTCGAAGGATGCGATGGGCCCAACTACTAGATGACAGGAACGCGGACGCAGCCACACATGCTGCGCGGGGCGTGGCAGTGCACTTCTTGGATGCAGGCCGCTGCAGGCCAATGGCCCCGTCACACCCCTCTCGATCTCACAGCCCACAGCCCACGGCTGACGACTGCAGCCTGGTCGATAAGAGCAGCATGGACGCCGAATCTGTGCCTCACAGGCGTCTCTCTCCAATGCGCCATCGGGCAGCGAGCAGCCCACCATGGTGAGTGGCCTTCCTCCACCCGCAGCCGCGCGCGTTGAAGCGCAAGGCTGCACATACACAGTAGACCGATGGCTAACCAGCGGTCTTTTACCAGGCCACCATAGCCTCGCCAGTCCCACGCTCCCACGTCCCAACCCGCCCGGCGAGGAAAGACATCGCTACCCTCCATCCACACGAAGAAGGGCGCGCAACGCCTCTTCCCCAGTACGAGAAGACGCAAGCCGTGCCCTTCACTCTCACATTACAGGAGGAGAAGAACAACCCAGGCCAATTCCAACTCGTGGTCAACATCGACCCGAAGAGCACGCACAACCCCTCTGATGGCTCCCTGCCACCAGTGCCCGCGAAGAAGCTCTACGCGAACCTACAGGGCTTTCCCAGCCTAGGATACGACGTATCTCCACTCTACCGTACGCAGAAATCGAGCCCCCCCACCAGCCCCGACCACGAGCCGCAAGGATGGTCGGATCTGGACGCCATACCCCCTGAGTTCCTCCAAAAGGTAGTGCCGGATTGGAACATCACCTTCTCGAGGAACGACTCGACCGCCTCGACCCAGTCGCGAAAGCTCGCGGACATCAAGGCGCGAATTAAAAAGAGCGGCAAAGGGTTTGTCGTGCGGCTTCTCAAAGGGTCGAACAACCCAGCAGATACAGACGAGGTCGCTGAGGTTCATCTGGGGCGGCAGGCGGCCGAGGACACACCAGCGCCCCAAGAGCTGGATTCAGGTTCACATCCATGTGTAGAACTCGACGCCACAGAAGTTGCACCTATAACGGCTGCTAAGCAGCCGGACGTGTTCGAGATCGGAACATCGAGCGAACCTGGCGTGCAAAGGGTCGCTCCAACACCCTTCGCGGCTCGCATTCCCTCGATCCCGAATTGGCTGAACCAGACCAGCACAGATCTCCGGTCTCGAAACTCGATATCAGAAGAAGGATTCAGCGATGCGGAAACATTGACACAGGAGATCCGACCGTTTGGGCAACGCATGGAGGATGACCAGACCGACCTGGAGCCCTTGTCAACCATCAGCTCAAGAATTCCAACTAGGGCAGCTTCAGTCTCGAGTATAGTGAAAACACCAACACGTGGTCTCACTGTTGTTGGGCCTATCAAGAGAGTCGAAAAGGCGAACCGCACGCGAGCTATCGGCTCCAAAGGGAAATCAGCGCGGTCGGATCTTAATCGGTCAGATGCCCATAAATCTTTCAAGCGCCGCTCTCCTCGCAGCTCGAACTCCGGATTTTCCATGGCGGGTGTGGCACAGCAAGTTGACATCAGTTCATCCAATTCGTTGCAACGGCGGCCAAGCCTAAGCTCCCGAAGTCAAAGCGAGCGCCCTGCGGAAATTGTCACGCAAGACTACGAAACTTGGCATCACCCTGTGCGAGATAAGCGTGTTGTGAGGGAAAGAGTGCATCGACGGTTGTCTGCTGAAGAACTTGCGCAACCAACGAAACAAAAAAGCCGTCTAAGAGTGCAAACTGACGTTCCGCGCCCAAAATCTGCGAATACGTCGCCAGCTACGAGGCGGAAGCGACATGTGCGAGCCCACCAACCATCATCATCATCGTCATCTCCCCCGTCCTCTGTCCATTTTACGGAAGAAAACCAGCACGTTCCATCGCCAGCTTGGTCTGAAGTCGACCCGTCAGAAGAACTTCGAGAAGCTCTTGAGAGAGCTTTCGGGACCACTGAGGATGATGTGGACCATGTCCACAATAATTCGGCATCAAAATCGGTGCCAAAAATTGAAGCACCAGTAGACGAAGACAGCATTGGAGATATCCCACTACCATTTGGTCTCGAGTTACGATCTGCTCCAGCTAACACCCGAGGCCCTATGTTAACATTCTGGGGACTGGCTATAAGTGCCCTATCAGATAGACTTTTCGAAGGTCTTCATGCTCTTCGGAGTCGATATGGTAGCGAACTTCCAGTCGCACCCAATCACGTCCGAGTCAGATGGACTTGTGTAAGTGGGCTTCTTTAGACCTGGTAGAGAGACTTTTCTAATACCTTCTAGCCTTGCGGTGAGCCCCTCTATGATGACTTCATAGAGCGTCGACCCGGTGCCGCACGACTTCTGGAAGCCTACCTCAATCGGCCACGTTCACACACCCCAACAAGCCCAACTGGCAGAACAAGCACTTCCTCTACCATGTCGTCTATTTTCAGCTCCGTCAGCACAGCATCTACACTCGCTACGCCGTCTTCTACTTTCGGAGGCCCCTCGTCCTGGGGCAAAAATGGCGACTCTTCAAGATTCAGCCCCAGCCGACTGCGCAGCTCAAATCCCTTCAGTGTACGGATAGGTGGCTATCCGGAGGAACAATGGCTTCTCACGTGTGCAAACGAGGGTCGGTTCACACCCAAGATAGTGCACCTTGATGTTAACACGCAAAAAATCAAGAGCGATAAAGATTTAGCGCTGGCACTGAGGGAGCATTATGAGCAGCTAAATCGGGGTTGGTTCAAGTGGGCTCGATTGCGGGGCTTGACTACGATCGAATTCGTCCAGGTACGTTTTATTTTTACTACGTCGGCTCTAGGCTTTTCATTGTCCATTCCATGTCGTCACATCCCAGCGAATAAAGACCGTCGAGTTAACATCACTTTAGTTCGAAGTTCACCGCAACCGTTTCGCCGACATCCGCGCTACCCCTTCTATGCCCCCAACTCACTCCATCACCTCCGGCAAATCCCCTTCCTCACAACCCTACTCTTTCGAACCCGTCGACCTCATCCCACCTGTTGGCTCAACCTACCTCCTGCACTTATTCCAGCACCCCTCCGACTACGACGGAGAGCTCATTACATATATGCGCTCCCCGAAGCGGCGCGAGCGTCTCGAGTTTGGGATGGGCTGGGGCATCAACCTCGTTGAAGGGTTTCTTGCGCGGAAAGTTTGGACCTGTATCATGGTCGCGTTCGGAGTTGGGAGTGGAGTATTCGCGGTGCTGTGGACCCTCAAGAAGGGAGACGTTCAAGGTGCGTTTGGTGTGGCTGGGTGGGTGCTTACGCTTGCGGGGTTAGTGGTTGGGGGACTACAGGCATGGTTAGAGTAAAAAGACTATGTGCTTGATTTGCGACATGTGGTGAGAGCATTGAATCGTTCAGGGTGAGAAATGCAAAGTGTTTTATTCAAGCACAAAGCTTCGGCGCGTATTAAAGGCTTGCGCAACAATAGTGGAGGTTACCGACTCGAAGTGATACCGTGCTCTACGGGAGTGTAATGTGTTTCAATACTTGTTGTTTGCCTTGCTACAGCTGCTGCCGTCGAGGGAATACGAGCGCCTTCGTCAAGTCACCTGCAGCTTCGTCACAACAATCAGTATCATACATTTCACGATAGGCCCTTAGAAACGGCACAGCAATACTAAGGCATATTTCTGGCATATTTCTTCGGCCGTCGAAAACCCTAACTTTCGAAGTCTTAAGCGGGGTCGCTCTGTCAGGTTGTGGATATCTAACCTTCCTTCTTCCTCGCTGTCTCTTAGAGAGAAGTAACTAGACGAAATGAAACCTACAGTGCTCGTTTCCCAAAGTGTAGCACTTCACCTAGCTCTTTACCTCTCCATTCCATCCGTCCTATCGCATCTCTGCTCCTTTCCTGACGACTCCATAATCCAAGACTATGGCTGGCAACGCTGTTCTACCCAGCCCTTCAACCCGCTCTACACACTCTGCTGCTGCGCCTCAGATGTGTGTCTACCCAATGGAATGTGTAAACAAATATCCAAGGACACAAATGCTCAAGAAATTATCATCTACGGACGCAGCCTTTGCACAGAGCGGAGTTGGTCGGGAGGATTGAACGTGGATGTATGTTTACAGGTACGCGTTGTCAGGCACATCATTTTGTTGAGGGTAGCCAGGTCAGTGATCAGCGCAGCATTTTCATGCCAATATGCTCATGGTGATTGAATGAGCGCCAGCGAGAACCCGCCCATAACTTTGGCGCGAAGTTTCTCTACTACATTCTTTTTGAACTAACATGCTCTCTATATATCATGTTGTTGTCTACGATGGAACATTGCAAAGGCTAGGATACTACTAATACTACCTTCTAGCAAATACCAGAGACGGCGTAAGGTAAGATCAATTCTCTTGTTCTATAATTATATTGGGGTATGAGGGAAGTCGGCCACCGAAAGCTTTTCTTTGTGAATGAAAACATGCTGCCACAAACTAAAGTCTATCAAACTTCCCCACCATCCGCCTTCCAACTCACGCCTACACTCTCCTTCTGATTCCTGCGACTCCACCATTCCCAGCCCCACCACGCTGCGAGCGTACACAGCGTCAGAGGTATTGTAAGAGCAAGGTAAATCCACAATTCCGGATCCACTGCGACATTCAGGCGCCCGCGACTCTGATTTTTGACTTCGAGCGTGTTCATCCCAAGAAATGTCTATGCGCCATCAGCTCATCCTCTCATCACTTTTGATCGACCGTAGAATGAAAAGGGGGACGGGGAACAATAACTCACAGCAACAAAAGTAGCCGGCAGATATATCAAAGTAACCAGGGCAATTGCCTTCACGGTCCTGGCCTCACGAATCGACTGCGTAGTCAAAGCCCTCATATTCTGCGTTTCCACAGCCGCATGGTGCGACGAGCGCAACGCAATCGAGTCTCTAATCCCCTCAGTTATTCTGCTCAGCCTAGCCTGTATGAGCTCTAAATGCTTAATGAATGCCTCCAAATCCTCTTTCGCGTCCTCGATGGCCGCATCCAAGACTGTATAGTATTCTAAACTAACACTAATCATGTCGTTCTCGAGGGTCTTTCGCTTCTTGGATTCTCGGGATAATGACGAGAGAACCCGGATGTTGTTTTGTAACACGTGCACAGCGCGTGTGAGTAGATCGTGATATTTCTGTGTTGCTTGGAGGGTATTGAAATTGGCTTCGCCAAGGCTGGGAAGGAAGGGATTGGTGTGAGTTGACGATTTGTCCTGCGCGAAACATTTACTGTTAGCATGCGGTCTCATCACAATTACCAAAAATCAAAAATATAGTTCCGTTCGCAAATTCACGTACAATCTTCCATATCCCTTCATCAAGAAATTTGCAGTACTCTGCCCAGTGACTGCTTAGAGTGGAGACTGCAAGGACAGGCACATTTGTCCAATGTCCCGGATAATCGCTCCGTCCATGGAATTCGTCAGTAATCCTTCTCTTCAACGTTGTAGAAGCTCTGAATAGCACGACCGCCTCAAGTTTCCTCTCCGCATCGAGATTTTGATACAAGAGTTCTTGCCGGACCGAGTATGGGATCGGATCTGATTTGTTTCCGTTAGGTTCGACATATTTTAGCAAAATACAGAGCTCGAAGGATGGGTTGCCGGCAGTGGAGATGCTACACCGGGCATTAAAGGCCGTCTTCCCCTCGTGGACGGGGATATCGGAGGCAGCGAACGCGGGGAGGGCGGGGCCAAGATGGGGAAATGCATCTAAGCGGTCGAGGAGAAGGTTGAGTCCATCTTTAGTTATGTCGAGACTTGATTTGGTGTGTTCCTGGTCGATAAGACTAGGTTGTTAGAGATATCGGGTCGAACATCCTTCTAGATGGAAACGTACAATAGATGCGTCTGCAATGTTGGCGGTATTTGATAAGGTGAGGTGATATGTCTTTCTCTGAAAAGTTTTAGTGAAATTGGGAACATTTCAAGTCGAGTACTTACAGATACGAATCTAATTCATCGTAGGAGAAAATCGGTGTTGGCCTGAGCTTTTCTGTTGGCAGGCCGTTAAACAAATTCATCGGTCTTGCGCACATGCACGTACCTTTCTCACTCCACCGACATATGAGCAACTCCACTGTTCCATCCTGCCTGAATAACTTGTTCGAGATACCATCTATCACAGTCCGCACTCCTTCGTAGTCAATTAGGTTTACCGTACTCTTAGTATTCCCCGCCTTGCGGCACGGCCAAGTCGGAATCTTCTTCGACACCATCGGCAGCTTACTTCCGGGTGGGAACGGAGATGGGAGAATGCTTCAAGTTAGAAACGCGATAACGGCGCGTTGCTGTTAAGCATATCTCGGTGGTTGGTATCTTCACCGGTTGGGGCGAGGATAAGCAGGTGTGTTTCATGAGGCTGACGCGGGGTGCTTGCGCCATTCCCTGGGCAGGCGGCACACGAGCTCGGGGGCCTCAGGCAGAAGAAAGCACCGAATAAAAAGTATACTAAGACCAGGGAGGCTGATCTCAGAGAATAGGAAGTATATGTGCATTGAATATAGTAAAAGTCCGATTTACAACCATGTGTCCAACCGTTCGATCAGACTTTGTATCGCCGTATACTCAGTATATCCATCATCGCACTCCTTCGCGCTTCATTCTTGCTATACAGTTCATCTTTCTCGTCCTATCCATATTGTCAGTGCCTGAGGCCTTCAAAACAACTACTGCCCGCTGACGTTGGCGACGCGCTCAGAGGCACACACGACCTCGGTTCCTAACAGCTAGCTAGGCTACTCACCTGCGTGATGGCTGCGGGCGCCCAGACGCGAAAGTCACCGGAACTGTCAACCTGCGCTATCGATTAGCCTTGCCCAGCCGTGCGCGACTACAAAAAGCAGAGTCTAGGAGGCATACAGAGTATGTCCACGGTTGTGGCTGTGCCGCCGTCGCCGGGAAGTTCCAGCGCAGCAGTTGTTCAAGATCGTCCTTATCAGCGTAATGGGTAATGTCTGAGATGACGTATGGTCCATAAGCTGCAGCGGCCATAGTGCGAGTTGTACAAGGGTATGACTGAAGTGGATGCTGGAAAGCGGGAGAACGAGGCTGTGGAGCTGAAGCCGAGGTTGGGCTGATTCGTATCTGGTGGAAGCTAGGGGCTGGGTCGAGATGCTTGAGACTGGGCGGGGAACGCCGAGCAATATATTCTCTGGGATGGGATAATGCGGCTTAAAATCTAGGCTGCCGCGATCGTTTGAGTCAGACCGATTTGTTATTTGTGCAATGGGTGGCCTCTTCAGCGTGGGAGAGATCGCTGCCAAACGAGCCACGCACCTCGTGATGGGAGCTTGAAAACTAAATGCGGAATATATTGAGAGGCGCTTTATGAGCGACCTGATGACCTAAGACTTGGTATGAGTCCTCGCACTGGCGCCCAAACCGCTTGAACGATCCCAGAGGTATTCTTCTTCGCTCTGACGACATATTCACCTATATCTAAGTTGGGCTGATGCCGTTCCTTCGGACCTCCAAACACCCAGTATAAGAAACTCCTTCCCTTTTTATTTGGCCGAAAGTTGAGGTCGATGTAATTGCGATAGCCGTAGATCGCATGCCGATGAGCGACTCCTTCATCATATGTGATGCACATGTCGCATTGCCGCATCATGTTTGTATTGTCATCAACTCCGTGCTCTTGTCTTTTTAGATTTACACCAGCTAGATGCACACCAGTCGTGGTCGGACTCGCAAAGAAGACGAAGTAGTATGCGATTGAGAGTACGAGAAAGCCGACGGTAATGACTGTGTAATACCATCCCTTGATTGAGCGAGATTTGCCGTCTGTGTTTACATAAGGACCGATTGCGGCGAGAGCAAGAATGGCAATGCTACCAGCGCAGTATATCCACCCGAAGAGAAATTGGCAGGCTCGAGGTGCTAGCCACCATGGCAATACTCCGGGCTCCCACTTTCGGTCTGCAGGAATGTCGTATTCAATTTTTTCTAGCTTATAGAAGAAGAATCCGAGAATCGCTAGTAAGAACGTTAGACTTGCCGCAAGAAGAAATGTGATAAAAGACATGAACCTACCTCCAGCGATAGCATGAGCATATGTAAGAAGCTGCCCCGAGAACGATATGGCCTCCCCAACAACGGGAATCACCGAAGAGACGCTAATATAGAAGACGCATGCTATCCAATGAAGGATAATGCCACCCTGTGGCGCAGCGGTTCGCCATGTCGAGACAGGCTCTCCATTCTCCCCGATTGCTTGGGATAATAAGCGTTGCATCTCGAAAGCGTCCTTTGGCTCCTTCACTCTGACCGGAGCAGATGTGCGCCAAAACGACGACCATGGTAGGATATTGGCCCACGCAATAGTCTGTTTGACCATGACGCAAGTATATGTCACAGATATCTGCGACACAGTCAGTAAATATTGGTTGTAAGTGGGGAGATACAAATCTCAAGATAGGTCTTGGATTTTGTACCTGGAGCTTCATACCATGCTACCCACAGCAGAAAAGGCTATAAGAACAGCCCACGCTTGCTTGGCCTTTTGACTACCACCGAAGAACTGAGGTGAGTGTATTAGCAAGATCCTCCATTCTTCTTTGTGATACTCACGATAGTTACGTAGTCCAAGTCCAAGGTACCGTCCGCATGCCAGGGGATTGAGTAACACTATCAATGTTAGTGGATAATGAGTTTGATATTTCAACCGACACATACGAAGACGATGTTGATCAACATGTACAGCATCCCTACAATCCACACCGCCCTGATGAAACCTTTCCTGAGGGTGTGATAATCGGGAATTTCGCCTGCCACCAGCGTCGCATTTTCCCAACCCTGGAAGCTGAAAAGCACCTGGAGAAGCCCGGCCGCAGAGCTCGATTTGACTAATTTTTGTACGGGGACGTTGTCACGAACCGTAGAGTTGCCTGCCTTGATAGCCCCTGCCATAAACACACTAATGAGAAGCCCTATTTTCAACCAAGCCAAGTATCGATTCAATCTCCGACCGGTTGCCGTGGAGAAATATATGAGTAGACAGATCACAGTCGTGATGACTACCGCAATGAGTCGCATGACGCGTTCGTCATGAATGTCGGTATCATTGGTCGATGCGATAATGACCTGGCGTGCGAACTGCATACTGTTTGTCGCTGTCGTATACAGACAAACAAAATACAAGGCATAGCAGGTGTACGACAAGAGCGCAGGGCGAGGAAGTATTTCGTCAAGCTTTTGTGAATTAGCATTCGGATCATTTTGCAAGGTTCTGAAAATGCGCACATATACAAGTTCGCCTCCGGTGAACGGCAATTTTCTGGAATACTCCAAATAGAGTGTCATACTGCGAACACGTTAAATGGGTCGCATACTTATCGTCATGTCGACTTACCTGATCAAAGTATACGCGAACCCGCCAGCCCAGAGTAACAAAGCTTTATTCTTGTCTCCCGTAAAAAGTAAGATAGTAGGTGGCCCTGTGAATATTCCTGTACCTATCATTTTGTTGATGATCAAGGCGGAAACATCCCACCAAGTCAACTTCCGGTTGACCTTGACCTTGACGCCGCGCACATCCTGCAGTGGGTCTGGTTGGGATCCCTCACTGTGGTTCAGCGAATGTGCTGGAATTCCCCCGGAGTCCAAGGACAGTCGAGAAAGAGCGCCCGGCGATGACGGACGATAGGGTGGATCAGCTGCTAGGTAGTGCTGAGACGACTCCGGAGAATCCATCGCTCATCCGAGTAAGTGCACCTGGTCTCAATGAGGCGGACGTTGAGAAGTTAAATGTCAGGTAAACTTGGGGGTTCGCCGCCGGCACGTCCGGCTCTTGTACGATGCGATGAAAATTATTGAATACGGGAGAGGAGGCTGAAGTCTGCCCAGGCAGCGACCGCGCGCGGGTGTCTCAGGCGGCTTGGAGAAGGCAACCAATATTTCCTAGGGCAAGCGAGGAGCGGATAGCCACTCGAAAAGAAGGGCTTGCATTGAGGACCGTGGGCGCTTATCGAAGTAGACTCGGAATTCAATTTCGCTTCTGCGAGACCAATAATGGAGATTCTGCTCCCCCCGACCGCCCACTCAACGGAGCTAGAAGCAAATACATTCTGTACGAGTCGACAGGGGTGGCTGTGGCTGAGACTTTGTGTTTCTCCTAGAGGGGTAGCCTTCTCAGTGGCACTCTTTGTGGACGCCTTGGGAGCCTCAGCCGGGCGGATTTCCTGGTAGTACATCTCTGGACGGCCTCCCCCCCCTCATATCCCTGCGACAGACACTGAGGGATTCGCATTCTCATCTTCGCAAAATCATGTCCACACGATAGAACGCCCGAGGCGGATTTCCGGTGTCGGACGCTCCTATGATGGCCGCGCCTGGCGGCTTCAACTTCCTGCGACATGCGGAAGCCCGCAAATGCCACTCGAGGAAAGCAAGACATATGCTATTGAGCAAAGGGGTGCCGAAAAACGAGCAGCAAATTGGAATTCCGACGATAGAGAATATTCTCATAACGACAGAGGTGCTCGAGTCGGCCCTGTCGCAAGGGAAGCTTTATACCGCGCTGCGATGCGACTGTTCCATTTGCTTGCCCGTGACCGAGAGAACCCCACCAGAGGACGACATCAGCCTTGCCGCAGCCACCGCCAGCCGTCCTGATCGCCAACAACTCTTTGCAACCCTCGCATTTGTGGGAGGCACCTTTGCTGCGCGCCTCTTACATAAACATGCGTTCCATACAGTCGAGGACACAATTAGGGGAATGCCAGACCGTACAGACCTCATGCGGGCATTGTTCCTTCCGTTCCGGTCGTTCTGGGACCCAAAGCTATGCTACCATGCAGAAAGACATACCAGGGACACGTACTTGTTTTGTTTGCAGGAGGATTTCCTTGCCCAGCTGAGGTCGGAGGCATGGATCATACGGGTTCCGGAATTCCAGGCCAATAATTTACTGCAACATTTTGGTGAGAGAGTGAACACTCCTTTCATCCAGGAAAAGCGGCTTCCAATCAGCAATCGAGGCAATGGCCGCGAGTTCTTCAGCTTCGTGGTACACCCGTCGTACTGTGATGAGAAACTCCAGGTGCGTGACAGTAGATGGGTGGTGCATGGTGGTGGTGGTGGATAGCACGACGAGGTGGGAGCTCGGGATGAGTCCCGCCAAGACGCTAAAGTATTGACTAACATCTCGAATAGGGCCGTCTCCTGTTCCGGAAACAACTGTCCATCGATACGCCTGAGACACTTGAACGAAGCAATCAGGAGAGTGGCATTGTTAAGTTCCTCAAAGACCTTGCCAACCCGAATATCGCTGAGGTTCTCTTTGCTTTCCAGGAGGCGCACCCGCCGCGGCTTAGTCTCGTCTTCGATTTCCATCCCACGGACTTGCAGAAGATTCTGTTCCCTCACCTTGACCTAGATTCGAAATTCCAGGCCCCAGAAAAGACGGTAGAGAGCTTTCCTGGTTCTCTCCTTGATAATTGGATGTGGATTGGTGTTTTAGGCGTCTTTGATGCAGTCGCAGCTATCCACGATCCCCAAAATCACACTACTTCTATTCCCCATAACGCCACATCCAGGTCGATTGGAGGTCATTTTGACATTAAACCAGCCAACATAGTCATCGACGCTCATGGACGTTTTCTTCTTACCGATTTTGGTCAAGCGTTCTTCAAGAAGGTCAAGGTCGGCCAGGAGTCCAATTTCTCCATTTACCCTGGGACACTGGACTACAGACCACCACGGAGCTACAGCAAGCCCAAGTCACATGTCTCCCAATCGAATGCTACTCTATACCCTGCCCAAGGAGAGTGGTGGAGCAGAGATTATGATGTGTGGTCACTCGCTTGCATTTCGGTTGAAGTGCTAACCTTGATCGTTTACGGTGCAGATGCACCCCGAAAATTCTACGAAGAGCGAAAAAAGGACGACCCACAGGGCTTAGGGACCTTTTGGAAGACGATCCACACAGGGGATGTGCTCAAGGATTCCGTTCGAACTCGACTTACAGCTTTCCGGAACCATGGTGATGACTACTTGGCAAGAGTGGCCGAGCAAGTCGAGCAGATGTTTCAAATGGAAAGGTCTAAGCCAGTGACGGTGAAAGCCTTCCACCAAGAGTTATCAGCTAGCGTCAAGGTCGATCGCTATCTATTCAAGGGGCAGAATGACGATCTTATCGCGGGTGAGAGGACCTATACTTGCCTCAGAACCATGCGCACATCATTCTCAACAGATCGCGTTTCGCCCTTGCGATGTTCCTTATACTTATGGAAAAATACCATCCGAGATCGGTTCACTCTCACGTTGGAATTTGCAGGGTCAGATAACCAAATCATTGTCACACCGTGCTCGACTAAGGCTCGATTCGACCAAATTATTCCCCTAGCATTTTTTGACCCCGACACGATCTTTGACCAAAACCTATTTCGTACGAATGGGCTTTTTCTCCAGTGCGCCTTTCGAAACATGCACGACGGCATCACATTTCATTTCGCTAGGCGTGAACACTACCACCACTTCCTCGGCGCCTTTACCCACCAGTACATAGCCCCTGGATCAGAATTCCGCTTCAAGTCTTGTGTAATCGAATCGTCCTCAAAATTGAACAGCAAGACCTGGAGCTCCACCAACGGGCATTTTCAAATTTGGATGGCCCTCACGCCAGACAACTACGATGGCCGCTATCGAGAGATCAAAGAACCAGCAGTCCCAACCATCAACCTGCCACAGTCTCCACGGATAGAGGACAGGTCTTCCAACAGCTCTTCTAGCATTACGAAACGATATAGGACAGGTTTCACTCCTACAAACTCAATCTTTCGGCTTGCACTCTACCTGTGTGGACGCCCCAATCGAGCATTAGCTGTTGTTTCACTAACACATGACACTTTCGACATAACATTCGACAAGACTCGCGCTGGCCTTCCACGTATGCTTCTGGAAAGAAAATCAAGACAAAACATTTTGGCAACGTTGTTTGAGAGCCCAGAACCAGTATCCTCATCAGTGTCGCGAGATGGGCTGGGATCATCGCACTCGGTAGATGAAATCCCCGGAATTCCAATGTCTGATCCTGTCTTGTCTGAATTAATTGAATCCGGAAAAGGGCTGAGGAGAGTGGAGGTAGAGTTCTGGAACAATGATGGTAAGCATACTACCCTATGTTTTAGCTGTCATCATTTCTAACTTGCATGATTCAGACCAAGAAAAGTTCAAGAAATATTATATCAAGAAATGGATGTGAACGAACATGCCCTACATCCAAATTCCTAAATTTAGGCTAGGATGTAGTAGGAAACTGTATTCTCGCACTTCTCGTTTCCCATCGTCGCCGCTAGGTTATATGGTTAGGTCGACATATTGGCAAGGCTCTAGGTGTCTACCAATTCTTCGGCCATCCAGACGTCTAACAATAGCGACGTTGGCACATTTCTAAACATCGACGAACCACGACTGTCTTGCGGCCTAAATAAATCTACGATATTACCTTGGATACCTTCGATGCGTGTGCATAAAGTGCATAACACGAGTTGAGACTCCCCCCATCTCTGTTGCCGCTACCTGGCCTCGTGATGGACTTTAGGATAGATCAAGACGGCCATTCGTCTTGATTTATTGCACGACATTCATTGGTGGAAGTGAGGAAAGTCAATAAGAAACACATGCATCACTATTTAGGATGCGAATAAATCGCACGCCAAGGAGCGTGCAGCCAATTCCCATCTCGACTCCAGGACGTCAATCTTTCACACCATGCTGAATATCCCAGTCGATTAACAGACCCTGGCGCAATCACAAGAAGGTCGTCCTTCCGTGGAACTCAGATCGTCGGTTGGCAAACATCATTCCCAACCACACTCGCAATGGTTGCAGGCATATCGGCACGACTTCGTCTTTCATGCCCACAAATCAACTAAAAACAACTAAGAGAGAGTTCATTTCAAACCAAATCTTAACGAAGTACGAGTGGTATTATTGGCATCAGCATGAGTAGCGAGAATTGGTCTCCGTCACGAGTACATGGTGATAATAAGAGCATAGGAGTGGATATAATTGACCGCCTACACAACCCGAGTCACTAGCCAAAAGGATCAGCACCACAATCTATGGCCTTGCCGTATCCGCCAGGCAGGTCTATCGACCGCTATAACTATCCCTGTTCCGCTCATCGTATCCACCAAAGTCCCCATACTCTAGGCTCTTCTGCGTCTCACCCCAGTTGCTTTTGCTAGTACCCGCTCTCCCTTCCACTTCTTGATGATAGCTCGGACCTGCACGATCCCAGCAGCAATATCCTTCTCTTTGGCATAGAGCTCCTCCATCCGAGCTACGCGGCGCTCCTTTCGGCGCTGGACCTTGACGACTTGCCAAACGCGACTCCGTACCTCCTCTCCCACGGCGACTTGGAGATCACTCGGGCGAGTGCCTTTGCCCTTCCAGTCTATGTCTGGATGCTTCGCATTAGTATGGGTCTTGGAAGTGAACGAAAAATATATACATACCTGTAATTATGAAGTCGCGACGGAGGTGCGTGAGGTACTCCGTAAGTTCCTTGTACTCTTTCCTATTCTCAGCGAGAGAGCGGGTCATCGCTGTCTTGTAGAGCGGGTTGCGAGCTAGCTCGGTGCGGTCCATTTCCACGGCAAGGCAACTCCGCAGTGCCTTTTCGAGGGAATTGCGCGTCGTGATCAGAGAACATTCGAGCCTGGCGAGGATGGCGTAGGCGGTTACGGGGGAATTTTCGGCCTCAACGAGAGTAGGGATCGTGGAGATCGTGCTGTTAATAGTGGAGGGCATTGTGTATGAGATGGGGTATCAGTCGGGAAATAGAGAAGCCCGGGTGTAATTTGGACGTTGTCTTGGAGAAAAAGAAAGCAAAGATGAAGTTGCCGGGAGGAACTTTTATAGGTAATGGTCCGAGCTTCACAGAGTGAATGATATTTTGGAGCTAGAAAGAATCACGTTCATCCGTTGTTCCTAGAGTCACTCTTGCGTGCTGTATTTTTCGGTACGCTTTTTATATCCACTAGGTGCATGATATATTATTACTCATGACCTCATACTTGGACACCAAACAAAGCATCATCTACAGTTCTATGTGGAAGAGTAGTGCGACGAATAGAGGGGGAATGTACAGAGAAAATCTCACAAAGTACAATTGTGTATAGATTTCCGCTCAATGCACCCAGCCTTGGGTTCTCGTCTCGGAACCTAATGGTTCTCTAAATCATTCCCTAACTAATACCCTTCCCTTCAACTCTCCTTCTCTCCTCTAACATCACCAGCAAAACAACATCGAAGTCACCGGATGAATCCTGTTGCAACACCTGTCTCTGTGCCAAAGAACAGTATGACCGTGATCTCCTCTAGAGTATGAATAAGAACGGTCAAGTACTAAATCTTTCAATCTATGTGCCAAACTCCAATATTTCTAGGTACTAGTTACATGTTACATAGCTTATAGTTGATGTTTAAAAAAAGTCATGGAATGTAGGGGAAATAGTGGAGTACACAGAAAATCTTACGGAAGAGCTTCGCAGCGTCATAGACGTAGTGTGCAGATGCACCGAGGACGTCCTCGAAGGTCGCTCATACATGCCCTTAAAATTCAGCCTCGACATCTTCTTTTCGCCTAGCCATCCTCAACACCATCAGCAGGTTGCGGCCAGAGCAGATTGGTACAAGGAATTAATCTCATAACATCGATGTCGGATGCGGTCACATCAGAGACAAGTTCGAATGCTTCAAAAAGAGTCATTTTGAGAAGTGTAGTTTTTTGCTCCAGCTCGGGAAAAAATTGATGGGTTTCGTGCGAGGGCATAATGGGAATTGTAAGCGGCAGGGTGCTAGTATCTATGTATCATTATGTTGGATCGATAAACTTGATGTGGTACGCCTTCTCAAACTGAAGTTGAGGTTGAGGCTTGGTAGGTGAGGCTTGGCAATAGCCGTGTGCCGGTCCGACAATGTTCCGCGCCCTCGCTAAGCGAGCGCACGAAATTCGACTTTCGCAGCTTCTCAACCCGGCCGTACTTTCGACAACCAACCTCACACGCCTCATTTACTCCCACGTATACCTCCACAAACCGACAAAATGGGTGGCGTCACAGTCAAAGATGTTGAGGTACATGCGCCCATGGTCCCTCACACTCTCCCAGAAGATTAGAACTGACATGGCAACTCCGCAGGCGCAAAAGTTCATCACTTCCTACGCCGCCTTCCTGAAGCGTCAGGGAAAGCTTCCAATGTACGTCTTACACTCCTCTCTCTCCGTCAAACTGATGGAGAATTCGCAACCACAATCGCAATGCTGACGTGCTCGCAGTCCAGGTTCGTCACGACCCCGCGGGTGAAGGAAGCCTGAATCCCGTAACTGGGGGATAATTTGCATGCTCAGTTCGCTGACGCCCTTATCTACAGGCTGGGTTGATACCGTCAAGACATCGCGTACGTGTTCCAATCTCCGGCCCCATGCCATCTCATCAGCTAACCCAAGACGCAGACTCCAATGAGCTGCCCCCCCAAGACATCGATTGGTTCTACATCCGCGCCGCGGCCGTCGCCCGCCACGTCTACATGCGCAAGACTGTCGGTGTCGGCCGTCTGCGGAAAGCCCACGGGTACGCATACCATACTCACCCACAGGTCACGCGGCTTCGCAAGTGCTCACAAGCTCTAGTTCCACCAAGAACCGCGGCTCGCGCCCCTCGCACCACGTTGACGCCTCCGGATCCGTGGACCGCAAGGTCATGCAAGCGCTGGAGAAGATCGGTGTGCTGGAGCAGGACGAGGACAAGGGTGGCCGCCGCATCACACAGTCCGGCCAGCGGGATTTGGACCGTATTGCGCAGACGACACTCGAGGCCGAGGAGGAGGATGACGAGGACGACGAGTAGATGTATACTTGGACGTGCTGGATACCGACGTGGGGATAGCTGCTTAGCATTTGCTGTGCGGGCGGTGGGTTCATCAAGGGGTCAAGGGTCATGGCGTTCTTCTTCACGAGGTCGCTGGGCGCTGCCTAGGGAATCAAAAATGGAAATGGGCTTCGCCTAAAAAGCAACCTTGTGCATTTGTGCATTTTGAGAATTTGATATGGAGTGATGTCGTCAGTGTTAAATGTTGGTTCGCAGCAACACGTTTTAGCGGGTAAACAAAATCTTCTCTCTTTTGAAAGATCGAATCGCAAATACCAATGCGATATAGTGTAACTAAACCGCAAACACCGCTCCAGAACACATACGAGTTCCCAATGAATGGAGCATTGCTCTATTGATTCTATTCATGTACTACTCTACTATCTCCATCGTTGGCCCGCGTGAGCTTACCAAAGATTATGTAAATCCCAAAACTCAAGATCTGATAGTCGCCAACCCTCGACAGCGCAAAGCAAAGCCAAAGTAAAGCCCCTATGCACCTCATGAAGTCGTCTTCCAAGTCATCTGCAACGCCAGTCGCCATGCTAACCCCAAATCTATCCAAGCACCGAACCAAAAGCATTACCCAATTTACCTTTGCTATCCTCTTCCTTCCCTTCCTTCCCTAATCTATCCCATGCCCTGTCTAGAAAAGATCCGTCATAGCACCGTGACTCGCATCTCCAACCAACCTCGCATACTTTGCCAGAACCCCCCTTGTAACCACCATCTTAGGCTCCTTCCACAGACCCAGTCTCCTTTTGATCTCCTCCTCGCTTACATCCATATCGATTCGATTACGCTCCGCATCAATTGTAATTATATCGCCGTCTTGAACCACGGCTACTGGTCCTCCAACCGCGGCCTCGGGGCAAATGTGTCCGACGATGAAGCCGTGCGACGCGCCGCTATACCGGCCGTCGGTTATCAAAGCGACGTTTGTGAGCTTTGCGCCCATGATACTGGCGCTGGCTTTGAGTTGCTCAGGCATGCCGGGCCCGCCTTTGGGGCCCTCGTAACGTACGACAAGAACGAGGTTCTCACCGCGGGGAATTTTACCTGCATTGAGCGCGGAGTCCAGTTCGTGCTCTTTGTTGAAAACCATGGCTTTGCCGGTGAATACTAGACCTTCTTTCCCTGTGATCTTAGCCACGGCGCCGTCGGGCGCGAGATTGCCGCGCAAGATCTCGATGTGGCCGGTTGCTTTTATGGGGTTGGATAAAGGTCGGATGAGGGTCTGATCTTGAGGTAGAGAGGGGAAAGGCGCAATGTTTTCGGCTAGCGTTTTGCCTGTTATGGTGGGTATACTGCCGTCGAGGAGGCCAGCAGCGACGAGCAGCTTCATGACGGATGGCATACCTCCGATGTCGAAGAGGTCGGCTGCGAAGTACTTTCCGCTGGGGGCGAGATCTGCAAGGAAGGGGATTTTGTTCGAGACGCGCTGGAAGTCGTCTAATGTGAGTGGCACGCCTGCGGTTCCGGCCATTGCGAGGAGATGTAGTACGGCGTTTGTAGAACCTCCGAGGACCATCATCATTACCAAGGCGTTTTCGAACGAGGCCTTTGTGAGGAGTTTGTCCGGCGTGATGTTTTTCTCCATGCAGACCCGAATCGCGGCAGCCGCTTTGGCGCATTCGCGCATTTTGGCGGGGGATTCGGCGGGGGTTGTGGAGGAGTTGGGGAGGGTGAGTCCCATCGCTGTAAAACAGTCAATATCCGAGAAAAATGGAAAAATCGTTAGAGGGGCCTATGTTTACCTTCAATCGAAGTACTCATAGTATTCGCCGTATACATGCCACCGCAAGCCCCAGCACCGGGACATGCATTCTGCTCAATGTCTTCCATGATCTGGTCCGGCGTGAATTTACCTTCCTCCTGGCTCTTTAGCGCCTTATAAATATACGCCCCATGCGCCTCGTAGCATGTGCTGATGTTGATCGGCTTGCGGAGTGTTTCGCTGTATCCGGGTTTGATAGAGCCACCATACACCATGATGGATGGGCGATTGTGACGGGCGAATGCCATTATGACGCCCGGCATGTTCTTGTCGCAACCTGGGATGGCAATGCAGGCGTCGTGGTGTTGGGCGCAGGTCACGGTCTCGATGCTGTCGGCGATGATTTCGCGGGTTTGGAGGGAGAACCGCATGCCTATATAATATTAGCATACTCTGATAGTGCCTTATACTGAGGTCAGAGAATCCTACCTTCACCTCCCATGGTAATGCCATCCGACACACCAATGGTATTGTACTGCCACGCCAGCATCCCGTCTTTCTGGACGTGAGCCTTGATCTCCTTCCCTAGGTCGAGCACTAAGACGCAATATTAGTCTGCAGTTTTTGAAGGTCGTGGCGAGTGGATTGCACTCTAGACCACCGAAATGTGTTGACTTACAGTGCATGCTGCATACCTATTAGTCTGGATAGGATGTTATAGATTTGGACTACTACTCACTTGCAAGGGTTGCCTTCCCACCACACACTAGCAATTCCGACCTGGGGGCTGTTCTTCATGGTGTCTTTTGAGGGCACGCCGGCAGCGTAGAGCATGGCCTGGGAATTGACAAAAATTTGTAAGCTGCTAGCGAACCGAGAAAATCTAAAATGGCGAGGAGCGTACCTGAGCTCCAGGGAAATCATGGCCGTTTGTGAGGGTTGATGAATACTTGTTCAGCGCGAGCTTGCCATCTCTCATTGTGCCATCGGGTAGGTGCTTGAAGTTGAGGTAGCGGGGCTCCTCCGGCTCGCGCTTCTGCTCGAGGTTTTGTTGGATCATGGTTGTAGTCAAACCCAATTGCGTCGTGCTTGACCGAAGGAAAGAGGGATAGAGATGCAGAGCGGAAGATGGAGGACAGTTAATGGAAGACGGAAGACTGAGTGACCAAATCAGAGTAAAAGAAATGGGATAGAAGTAAGATTGAGAAAACGGAGCCCAAGGTAAAGGCGAGTGGATGGAGCGGATTAGATATGCGCCACGCGTGAGTAGATAGCCGGATGTCTAGCTGAGCACGCTACTCGCATGGGCCCATCCGGGATGTACAATTGCGGCCTGGTCTAAAGCTTGTAGTTATCGAAGTTGAAGAATGCAGCAAGCAGAGCGGGGCCCATCAGCTGTTGGCTGTGAAGTCCTTCTTGACCTCGGGGTCAAGAAGTCGGAAGAGGGGCGAAGAACAGCGAATGTACCCCTCCAGCGAGGACAAGCGACGCGTGCTAGGCATTGCGGGGAGCCAATGCCAGGCAGTGAACTGGCAGCCGGACCGAAGCAGCAATTGGGGCCAGCAGATGGTGCTTGAAATAGTGCAAGCGCTGGCGTGGTGGTTTTCGCGTGCGGAAAAAAAAAGTCGCGGGGGTGACGCCGGACAGGTGCCGGGAAGAAAAGCGAGATAGCGCCAACGGGCGGGACTGGCTCGGGCGTGCATATGCGGTGCACAGCGCCCGCGAACACAGCAAAGAGGCAAAGGAGTTGTTGTTTGAGGTTGGATTTCGCGTCAGAGTTCAGATGATTGGCGGTTGATCACAAAATGGCCCGCCTCTGCACAGCAGAGTTGGATGCATGTCGACAGCCGGAATGCTCCTACGAGTCAATCCATGGCGTTCACATTCGCACCGCCGAGTGACGCCATTGCAGGTGCCCAGGTATTCGAAGTGCGGTTGCATCGACGAGGAATTCGCAGCTGGGCCATGTTGACCTAGAAGAGCAGCCCCTGATGTCTCCCGCCACCAGGATGCAGTCTGGTCTGAAGCAACGCAGGTGCGGCCTTGCAACACGCACTGATCTCGCTCTTCCTCCACAGAGCATAGACATTCAACGGGAGCCAGGGAGCCGGCCTGGGAGACAACAGGAGTGTCTGAAGGAACGACAGCTGCGCTCGGGCTCGAGAACAGAATGCAGGCGTGCCTGATCTCCGCATCAGTCTTCACCTGGAGAGCGCATACCACATTCGGCAGTGACGGCAGCACTGTGGTGCATCCGGAATTGCGTGCAGATTTGCGACGTCGGAGCATGCAGCCCTCGCAGCGAGCGGCGCATGGGCTCGAATGGCATGGCGCTCGAGCAGGAGGCCTCGTCGATGGCAGTGGAGGGAGGGACAGGCTGCAGTGCAGTGTTGACGGGAGACGAAGGCGCCCGGCTCACGATAGCTGCGCCACTTCCGCTCCAGGCCGAGAACTGCTCCGGGGCCCAGAACTGACATCATCCGCGCCAAAACACCACCACAAAAAAACAACACGTCCATATCAGCAATCGACACACCCTGGAACCCGAGTCCCAGTCCTCTCCCAGTCCTTCCCCCCCCCCCAACCCCCCTGGCCCAGTCCACATGTCCTGTCCCGCGCCCTGACGCGCGCTGCTCTCGTCCTGCTCCCATTCACTCCACGCTTCCGTGAAATGGGCGCTTCCCCAGACATCGCCAGGGTGCATAGTAGGCCGTTGCTCTTGTAGCCGCACATCTGCTTTGCTCTCCAACGTGCGCGCACCGCACCGTTCCAGCCGTCCCAGGCACCGTCTCGTCCCTGCCACAGACGCGAGCACGGGACGCCTTTGCCGCTGCCATTGGTCCAACGCACACTGCAGCACCATCGACAATCGCCCTCCTGCACACCCACGCCCGCACGCCACGTTGAGTATACATCCAGCCTGCGAGCACGCAACGCCAGATGGAGTCTTATTCGCACCCTCGATTTCTAGGCACGCTGCGCTCACTCCCTCAGACCCTCCTGCTGCTCATCAGGACGTGTCTGGCCGCATCGCCCAACGACGCTGTGACACCATCTCACACCCACCTTTCCTCGCTGTCCGGGCGTATAAAGGCCGCTGGATATCGTCTCTTCATAGTCCTCAATCCCTTCGTCTCCCAAGACACTTGGACCGCCACGACGCTTGTGGGCATGGTTAAGCTGACCGCGGTATGTGGCATCGGTTCTGCGCTCTGGATATGGAGCAAACGCAACAAGAAGAGCAAGCCCCCCGGCTCCTCCGACGGTTCTAATGCATATGCATCAGCTGCCACTGGTAAGTGCATCGTTGTTCTGTCATCTACAGGGCTGCCCGATCACGTGCCGCACAAGGCCGCTCCATCTTTTTCCCGAGTTTCCAACGTCTTCCTTTGGTTGCTGATGTTGAATAGATGCCATTGCAACCGACCCAGGATTGTTGAAGAAGCATTCCCACACCAGGAGCTATACTGTCCCTTCGACGGCCTTCACCTATCCCGCCATCCGTACTTTTTATCGATCTCACCCCCAGGAGAGCAAACTGCCGAGCAAGCCAAATGCCATTCCACTTCTCGTCTTCATCCATGGCCTTGGCGGTTCCGCTTCTCAATTCCATCCGATCCTAATCAGTCTCGTTAACCTGGCTCCGTGCCTGGCCATCGATCTACCCGGATGCGGCACATCTTCCTTCGACCCAAAGGCTTGGGAAGCCTACACTACCGATGCTCTGGTACGCCTCCTTGCAGTGATTATTGAGGCGCATCGAGACCATGCGGGAGGGCAGAAGGTGGTCTTGATTGGTCATAGCATGGGTTGCTCTTTAGCCGCGCTCCTGGCATCGTCTTCCTCGCCGTGTGCGGACCTGATCTCAGAACACGTAGGAGGACTTATCGCAATCTGCCCCCAGGCTGACCCTCCAAGTGTAAAGCAGATCGGAGAGCTCAAGAAGGTTACAATGATACCAAGCCCTATCTTTGACCTGCTAAGAAAGTGGGATCGACGAGGAGGACTCGAGAGCAAAAGTGTGCTGCGAATGGCTGGCCCAGACGCTGATGAGGGGACCAAGAGGTTGCAGCTCCGGTTCAATGAGCAGAGCCGAACTCCAGTGTGGATGCGTATGGCGCGTGGTATGATTCCAGACTATTCGACGGGATCCCCCCGAGGTGGTCTTCCCGGAGAGGAGGTCTGGAAGGGACTTCAGCTTCCTGTTTTCCTGGCTGCTGGCGAAGCAGATTCCGTCACTCCAGCTGACAATGTTAAGCGCATAGTCCAGTTTTTAGGCAGGGATGTCGCCGCGATCAAATCACCAAGCAATCAAGCAAGCCTGCCCATTGCCGCAGCCCCCGTGGATCCAGCATGGATCGACCCTGCGCTTGCGGAACGGAAGCACCATGATTCTGGCGTGGATGCGGCCGACTTGCCTATATCGCAGGATGACGAAACAGCCACTGTCACCTCGGACATATCCTCGTCTGGCGAGAGCTTTGTGAACACCGACGAGGCATCTTCAGTGACGGCACTTTCGACCGATCCAACCACATCCAAAGCCCACCACCCCTCGCCGCATCCTCGTCGCCTCGTCCTCAAAACCACAATCATACCGAAGCCCGCGGCGCACTCACTACTTTTTGCACCTTCCAGTTCTCGTACGCTATCAGGTCTCGTTAGCAACTTTCTCGCTGACTATGTGGATCCACGACTCTCCCTAGGCTGGCAACTACAGTATCTGAGCACGGAGGGGAAATGGGACGTCAAGAACCTCGAGAAATGGAAGGCTGTGCAGCCAGTATCCCTTCCCATCGGAGGCGTCTTCTGTGCCATGAAGACGTTGAGAGAAGTAGATGAAAAGCACTCGCCTAAGATTTTTGTCAAGGAATGGGCAGACAAGATCAAAGTCGTCATCGACATCAGCCACGATGCCCCAGTCTACGACCCCAAAGGCCTGGAGGACGGCGGCATCACGTACCACAAGTTTCCCACCGTGTCCAAACAGCCTCCCATGGCCGACGAGGTGAAGACATTCATCGCGCTCATTGATGACATTCGCAAACATCAGAAAACGGGAGAAAAGGTGCTGATCGGCGTACACTGTCACTACGGTTTTAATAGAACTGGTTTCTTCCTTGTCAGTTACATGATCGAACGACTCGGCTATAACGTTGAAGATGCCATCGACACATTTGCTACCTCAAGGCCGCCAGGCATCCGCCACGCTCACTTTATCGATGCATTACACGTCAGGTACTGCCATGGGTTGAAGAAGGCCCCCACCTTGTAAGAGATAAGAAGCCTAACAAACTTTGCGTTAGTATTGCGTTCCAATGTCTGATGATTCATTCCCTTTGCCGCGTTCTAGCGAGCGCGGAGATTTGGCGTTTTTGGTACGCCTCACGGCCTGGTGGATTTCCATTTCGGATCAGAGGTATATTGGGTACAAGGGACACGGCGCTTTGCGGCGTTCAATCTCTCAACCTCTCGCTCTTTCAGGAGGATTTCGATACCAATTTTAATTCCATGCTTTCCACTTGCACCATTCTTGCCCTTCATGGAACAGTCAGTGATGTTTTGTCATCCGATGTTCTAACCAAGACTGGACGTTGGACGCGCATATAACCCCTCAATTTCGCTCTCTACCTTCCTTCCGCTCCATAGCTCCAGATCCCGGTATACTCGAGCTCGAGCTTTTCTTGAATTCCGTGCCGACAGAGTAATGAGCTTTGGACTGTTTCCTTTTCCAAGCCTTCTTGACGCTGTGCTACTTCAGTGCCTATGACGAGGATATCTCTAAATGCCGTCCTGGTGGGAGAAAAAAAGAGCTGGGAATGGCCTGATGCTAAGCTTGAGCGTGGGGCTAAAAATCAAGACGCAGAGAAGGCATGGGATTTGGACTATGTTCCTACTACCCCTTTATCTTCTTGGAAAAGGGCATATTCTATTTTCCCGAATATAGATAATATCTAAGCGGTTGAAACTCGCGAGATCAATGGAATGGTAGATGAGCTCGAGCGCAAGTGCAAGTGGATTAGAGATGTCGATGGATGGGTCATGGGATTCAAACTGAAAGGTACGGAAGAAATATGGTCGTGGATTCGAAAGACACAGTGCCTAAGAAATATGTCGGGGCGGATAAGATGGCTGTGGCGGGCTCTGCGTCGCGGCGAGATGATATCATTCTCAACACGTCTTCATCACGCGCAAGGGATTTTCTGTACCCGGAGCTACTACTTCCTGGCCGCCTCTCTTCCTCCACAAATCCTGATCTGTAGGAACAAGGAGAGGAGAAGAAAGGGGTATATACCTCTCTACTTTTCCATCCCCTCCGTTCCCTTTCGAGACACGCTCCCCTATATATCTGACACTAAAATGAGGAAGATTGTTAGCATGGCGTCCAAAAGAATATCAAATCCAGAGTATGTCTGTGCTGGAGCTTTAAAGCTTTTTGAGGGCAATTTTATGGGATTCGGACTTCGCTTCCCTTTTTGAGTCTAAAAACTGCTCAAGATCTAGCATGTGAGGTGGGTAGAAAGACTCTATAGAAGAGCATGATACGGGCTTGCGTCTGTTGAGAGCTAAGGCTTGAAAGGCGGATAACACCATATAGCATCATGGTGTAGATCGCAAATAACAGGGAGGAAGATTAAAGTCTAACGTCGAGTAGCCAGACTTTACAGACGCTGTCATTTGCCTCGAGTCTTAGGCACTTGCGACCTTAAGATGAAGAACGGGTATATAATAGCTGTCTGCTTGCTTCCTACACTCCGCTTCCTTGGAACTAAAATTCTAGACGGTGGAAGCGTATGAACAAGAATTGAATGCTATTGACTCCATGGGCATGCGTGGGATTTTCAACGACTGTCGGAAACGGCTTATAGAATTGCCGCTCGCGCTTCCAGTCGATTAAAGCGACAGAGTACGTCATTGATGGCGTGAAGAAGGCTCGGAAATAAGAAATCTACAATGAGCAATTCCACGCGTACCAGACTCTAAACTTGGGATAAGAAGTGTTTGAACTCTCAAGAAAGGAGGAAGTGCTGGGGCATGGTATGTATTACCATCTCAGTGTCATGATGTTGGTTGTAACGAAAGATTTGGTCGGCCAACCCAAGACTCGAACTCTCATCCACCGATGTTGTTTTACGCTCCTTCCATCCTGCAATTACGGCGGTGTTTAGATGGCTTCCAGGTCCGAAACTCTCATTCTGCAACTCCCACAATGTTCCTCGCAAAAAATACCCAATCCTGTCAACTCAACTAGGACAATGGAAATCCGTACTGGCACAAGCCTTCGCTCTACAGGAATATGCTGGCACTCTTGTGTTTGTCTTAACATTTGGTTCTAAAGGCAATGGAATTTGGCCCGTTGGTATTTTAATGGTTCAAATTGGAGGATACCTTCATCTATGGTGGCGATGAGAACTTTTGAATCTAAGTGTGCCTGGGGGGAGCTGTATATTTGTCGACTGTGTGGTTTGGAGTCGAAAAAAGTATACCACAGCATGAGAATGATGTGTATAATCACGTGCATGGATATTCAGAGTCGACAATATAATAGAGCTTTTTTCCTTCGACGATACATCCACAAATGTCATGATGTTGAGATAGAGAAGGCATATATAAGTAAACCCGCCCCTCTTGCCCCTCTTGCCCCTCCCTACGCAATTCCACCTCGTCGCCATTAAAATTTTATGGAGATTGCTTTGGATTCAAAATCACAAACTCCAGTTCCATGCTTGCTTTGCTTCGTTGTCTGAAAAGATCATGTACCCACACCAATGAGATTATCGTTCTAGTGCTTCGTGTGAGTTAAGAACCTGCACAAAAGAGTGACACATATCCGAGGAGAAGCGAGACGAGAAAAATTCTATACGAAGGCATTCATGGGCGCTTGTTTTGCGTGGTGCATAGGCCAAAAAGCAGTTTTAAAGTGGGGTACGCACAACCGAGGTCAGGGTATAGATGATATTGAGCATCATTTAGAGACATTCAGAATGCACGCGAGGAGTTATGTGCAGATACGTGAGGCCTACTTCTGCGCGCCCTTCTAATTTTTCTCGACACGGTCAACTCCCTCAACACTAAAACTATATGTCTTCAAGTCAAAGTACATGGAGCGCAAATCTCTATGCCACATACCTATGATTGCTTAGGCTTGCTTGTCCAAACTCCCTAGTAACACACCATCGGATTCCTACTCAGATGCTTCTTCCAAATGAAAGCTTACGAGCTGGAATACCATGATTCAATATGAGGCAACACTTATATTGTGAAAACATAACTAGACACTACTGTCTCAACCACTCCTCAAGCCCATAGATTTTGAAGTATTCGGATGAGGATAGAGCGTACAACCTTTATTGCTCATGCCTGTTTTTTATTCTTTACAGAGCCTTCAACATCCAAGGGGGCAGAAGCAAAACACTTTGGGAAGAACAAGCATGGGTGCTTATAATCTATGCTACAGAAGCACTATGCTCACTCTCGTTTCCAAAATCACCGATCCGAACATGTATGAGAAGGAAGACTCAGGGACACTGTATTAATAATTCTCTTCTGAACGATCTAAAGTAGAAGAAAAGTTTTAGCGTTAAGAATACATGACCAAGACACGCAGTTTCTTGACTGGGAGGTTGGTTACGACAAAAACTTGTATTGTGTGACAGTAATTGGTTATGTTTACCGTTCACGTCGGTATCTGCCCTACAAGAAGGAAATATTGCCTTCTCTTAATGTTTACATGTGGTGCATAAGAGATCAGACCAGTCTGAACCCCTTCTCTCGTTGGCACCCCTTATCTCTTATAAATTGTACTCTTCACTCCGAAAATAATAATAAAAAGAGTACGATTTTTAAAAAAAATGTCTGAAAAGTACCCTGCTATATAGGGATGACTGTTCCTCGTCCGTCTATCTTTAGGACATAATGAGAAGTTAAACAACCTGAGTGGTGTGAGGACGTCGCGGTTTTTGAAAATCTACGAGCAGAATATACACGGTTGTCAGCAGAGCTGGTGTCATGTTAAAGACACGATGTGTGAACTAAAACTACAATTGTCACCACTAATGTCGTTACTCTACTGACCTACAATATTAAGATAAGGGATAGTTGTGCAGACCTCTCAAATCTCGCATTATTCTTAGTTTTCGTAGCATAACACTTCGTCTAATAAACGCTGAAATCACTACATATTCATCGAACTCAATTCGATGACTACTATCAGTACACACTTGCTTGTTTGGTCTTCATAATAATATTCTACTGTACTTTTTCCATGTTTCTCGCCAGTTTCAAAAACTGCTAAGAACGCAATGGGATATAGTCTGCAGACCTTGGTGTTGTTAGAGATTCGAAGCCGGGCAGGAATTGGACGGATGGGCCGTTCTCCACCTTTCCCACTCTGTTCCGATTCCTTCCAATTTAAACTACCATTTCATTTGCGCAGGGAGATGAAAGCATAAGGGCTATAGAATTGCTGACTCAAACTGCACTGAAGCTCGAGGGGGTAAATACGGCATAACTCTGCGATGGCCTTAGTGAAAATAATGCAACTCATCGCCTATGCTCGGAAACATTGATTTATTTAGAACATTCAGAAATGTAGAAGTGAAACTATTACTATTCTCACCATGTGCGGTCTCCGCCTTGCATTTGCCGTTCGGTATTTATAGTACTTATCTACTTGGAAGGATTTTCAGTAGAGATAATGCCTATTTAACTCGTTATCTCCCTTGACTTTTATTGTCTCTCGTTCTACTAATAGTGATTAAATCTGATCACGGACATTTTAGAAAGGCAGGCTAACTGTCTTTGGTGAACCAAAAAGATTCAACTCGAACAGTTAGCGTGCTCTCTATTAGATATCTAGAGAACGCCACCGGTTTCCTGCTTCACAACAGTGACGGAATTGCGGAATTGCCTGCTACCTAGACACAAGTGATAAGCATGGGAAGATCTTAAGTATTACTAGTAGTGGTGTAATCTCAGACCACAAGCGTTTGGTGAAGACTGTTCTACGCTCTTGAAGTACAATTTTACGGACGTGGAATAATCTAGAAAGGAGTGAATACTAGGCCACTGCGCATGCCACTCGTAGAAATATAAGAACATAGTGAGGTATTTGTCTCTCATTGAAAATAATGCTCACTATACATGCTATTTGAGCTCGGTTCGGAGCCTGGGAAAGAGAATTCCATCAAATGCCTCAAACCATGACCATTCACAGCAGAAACAGCTTTTCAACCCCCACTCTTTCCTTCCCCAGAAACTATGCACTGATTCCGCAAAGGATCTCTCTTCTAGGCCAGACTGCCACCCATGAACCTGTTCCAGACCCTCACCCAACTAGATTTCGTAGAAGAGCTTCGCACATCGAACAAGAAAGAAGTAATGTGGGATCCTACTCTTATCACCATGGTAATCTGGGTGAAGGACCGCGGCCTCCTTGTTGAATAGAAATTCCACCCCATCAGAAAGCTCTGGATCCCCCGCGTTCTTCTCCGCGAGGTACTCGGCGAACTTTGCAGCCTTTGGCTTCCCGTTGTGGTGTAGCCACCTTTTGTTCTGGTCCATCTCCGCCTGATTCTTCCAGGCCCATGCTTCGAGCTGGTCAATTTGGGTGAAGTAAAAGGGCCAGTCGAGTTTGAACTTCTGATCATCGAGAAAATCCAAGGCCCATTCGTCGATACCGGTCTTTGGTACAACTTGGCCGGGATATTTTTCGAAGATGGCGGCTTTTTGAAGGATTTCTGCCACCGGGACGAAGTTAGTGAGGAGTGGCATTATGGATAGCTGGTTGGAGGTTGGAAGCAGTGTAGTGTGTTGAGGAAAGTTTCTTAGAGTCGAGAGTTCCAGGTTGTGAGTTTATATAAACAAAGGCTGGACGAGACGCTGAAGTGAATGTTGAAGTTGAAGTGAAAGTTGAAGTTAAAGTGAAATTTGAAGTTGCATTTGAGTTATACAGCAATAGACCAGCAATAAAAAACATATCATTATTATGTAATAGGTAGAATAGGACTTGTAGTTTGAACAAAAGCAAGGAATTACGTTGTTCTTCCCAATTCCAAGCAAGCATCTTGACATTGATAGAGTTCGGCACACGAAGACAGTCTCCGCTATAGATCCCTAACCTATTCCCCTAATCTATTACGTTCACAGTTTCGTTATTATTGTTCCAGTGAAACAGTCTGGCAAATAGATTTAGAAAGTGCCATGCGGAAACTTCCTTCGAGAGTATCGGCTACATCACATATGTGGTCAGTGAGTGTAATATCACGCATAGATGCCTTCATAGAAGTTCATCAGCATGTCTGATACGTCCCAAGACATGATTCACGAAAAGAAGTTCATCTGTCTTATGGATGAGACATGATGCAGTGATTTAGAAAAGGTCTGTGTAATGAAGTGCAAGTTATTATTATGGAGTTGAAAATACGCATTCATATTTTCCTCACGTCACGGCCTACATTTGTTCCAGTGTTATTCATTCTGGAGGATGGACCGAAGGATGGACATGGATTTGCATGGTCCCCGTGTATCTGCTAAGAGGGTTTAATCGATACCGGACTGTGTCCCTGCAGTATCTCGGTATGCAACAGAGAGAGTTATTCTAAATAGCTAGGAAGCTTGGTCTGAAGATCAGATTCTGCCAATACCTCTAGTAGCTACCTCCCTGATTCGGCTGCTAGGTGTAGTATTAGGAGCCTTAATATCTCGGAGTTACCACAACAGAGAGTGAGGCAATGGGTCTGTTCTAGTAGGTAGCCAAAAGGATTGATCTACCTCTACAAAGCCCCATCGTATCTGCCACAGTGGGTTATGCTTGGTAACTCAGATACCCTATCCCGACTTCCAATTCACACATCTTATCAAAAGCATCACGGCACGCATAATACCTCGGCTAGTTGTCAAAAGGTTTTATACATTGGGCCAGGCCCAGCACACCAAACTCCACCAAAAACCGGGTATATATAGGGCCACGCCCCAGCAGCGCCGAAACCACCCACCAACGCCTAAAAACAGTGGGCCAGGCCCAGCACAAAGCAAAAACTACCAACCCAAAAACAATGGGCCAGGCCCAGCACGACTTCTCACCGAGAGCCCAAAAGACGACGGGCCACGCCCAGCAGCGGAGACCACCCCCCGGGAGCCGAAGCTCACCGGGGAGTGGTGAAGGTACCCCGAGGACGGGGGCGGAGGCGGAGGAGAGCACGGCGAAGGGCGGCTCGACGGGCGGCATGTCGAGCGGCCTCGCGGACGCGGCGGGCCAGTAGCCTCCGGAGGAGGACGATGAGATGGTCTCGCCGTCGAACGTCGGCCTGTGAACTCATTCGTTAGCAGGTCCCCAGAAGTTAAGTGAGTAATTGGCGGGGTAAAGATGTTGTGGGTCCTTTTTTGTTCAAAACATGACTGGGTATGAGCGAGGGAAGCACCTGGCGTCCAGGCAGGTTTAAGATAGATATCGATGTAACTTACAAAGAAGAGGGCGTCTTGGCGGCGGCCCTCTGCCTCCGTTCGACGGAGATTGCGGATGGCGAGCTCGAGAGCCCGGAGGAAGCGCGGGACGCACACCTCCCTGGCGAACGTCCTGTCCTCCTCCCTGCTACTGGCCGCGTTCACGTCCGCACGCTCGCGCCAGCGGAGTGCCTGCAGTTGCAACGTTAGTCTGAGTTACTTGATAGAATGCGATTCAGGCACTTACGGAGTTGACCCAGTAGGTCACTATGTCCCTACGTGGGTAGAATTCGACTGGCATTTTGCCTTGTTGTGATCTAGAGTATATAAATATTAGCATTGAATCCAGTCATACCCAAGCTGATTAGGCGAGCAATAGCTTGGCCTCTGAGGCTTTCTGGGGATAACTTACGTGGAGGTGGATGGTGTGTGGGTGATGAAGATCAAAATTACCGTGAGGGTGCTCTCATAAAAGTCCTCTCGCCGACGCAGGCTAACTACGCTAGCACACTTTTAGTCGGCGACGAGCACGCCCCTCTTCACGTCCATAGGGCTTAACAGCTGCTCCAAAGCAGTCTCCATGAGCCACAGGTTTGCAATTCATATTAATTCGAGTACTCGAGCCTCATAACCAACTCATCACCTACGCCCTGCTCGAACCTGATTCTCCGTGGCACCCACCCAGGAATCTCTTCGCCAGCCATGATATCCACGCCTACCTTCAGATACTCTACGCTTACACGTTCCAGGCCCCACGCGTCGTGGATTTGATTTCCTTGCTCGACAACCCAGTCCTGCATCCTCCTCGCCTTGGAGAGCTCCATTTCCGATTCAGCGTCGTCGAGGGTTGATTCCAATACTGACGTGCTACCACTAGGAGATGATAGCTTTTCAAGCCGCTGAACAGCACGATACCACGGGCCCATAGATATTTGTACCACGGGCAACAACCTCAACGGCACAAGAGGCAGATTCGGTTCAATCGTTATCGCGTACGGCACCGACATCGCTACGTTGACTGCCGCCTCTTTATCCATGTCCCTCACCTCCTCTAGACATGGAAGATGCACACCAGCACCCTCGATATATGCCGAGAAGTATCGATATAACGTTTGGATAACCCCGCAGAGATGGAGGCGCAGCATCCAGTACCGCGTCAGTAGGATAGCAACCTGAATGGAGCAGAAGTGCAGCGAGGAGGGAATGATATCTGCGATGGAGGGGCAGGGCGGTATGGAGAGAAGAGTCGTGCTTGAGGCGAGGACGGTGGAAATGGGGGTGCTAGGGTCGAGAACCCAGAGGGATTCGGCGAGGGAGAGGGCGGAGGTGAGGACTTCGATGTCGGCGGGGTAGGCGACTGAGTGCCGAACGAGACATGCGAGACGCGTGATCTGGATGAAGGAGTGCATGACAAGCGTTGAAGCTGTTTGGAAGGGCGATGGGGGTGGGTTCTGCAAGGAGAGGCTGAGAGGCGAGGTTAGGGACAGGTAGGTATCGTTGTCGTAGACGGAGACGCGGCCTGCGAGGAGGCTTTCGGAGACCTGAGTTTATTAGTGTTGGGCTTGGATGGGGGGATGGAAGGATATATATACATCATCGATGTATGTATTGTCTATCAAGTCCCAAAAATGCTGCTCGTCTATTCCTTCTACGGTGCCGAATTTGAGCATCTCGGTTATGCCAGATGCGTGGATGGTGTGGTAGCATGCGGTTAATCCCATCAAGACCTTATTTAAATCAGCCTTCTGATTATCTTGCAGCCCGCGAGTCTATGAACCCGTGCCAAAGGGTCAGACATCCTGAACTTATCTTCGAAAAGATTCAAAGGCAATAGACATCCCCCTCACCCTTTTCTCCAAACCACGAATAGAACCCACTCACCTCTGCAGAAAAATGCAACTTTGTCGCCAAAACCAAATCATACCTGACTGCTTTCTCTTCCGCCTGCTCACTTAATGCCCCATGCAAGCTCTTTAATCCCCTCGCTCTACTCCTCCCCGCAATAACGCTCCTCCCCCAACTCGGCTCACAAAACTTTAAGAACGCGTTGACCGCATACTCGACCGCCAGATACAAGGCCGGATCATACGCCATCCTCGCGGGGATGGATGTGATCCAAGATCCGAGGATGGAGAAGGGGTTTTTATCGAGGGTGGAGGCGCTGAAGAGGCGGATGTAGCGCGCTGTGAGGGTGGATTCGGGAGATTCGAGGGAGGATGGGATGGAGGAGAAATGTGCGGGGAAACGGCGGAGGAGATCTAATCTTGGTGAGGTGGACTGCTTCCTACTCAAGGTTATGGTTGAGGGCGTTGATGGGAATCTCGTGGGGCGCTTTTTCGCTATCTTATTCCGACCTTTCCTCATTTTGTTCATCTTCTTAGGTGTAGGTTCGAAGGCTAAGAATCGGCCACCCCCTTTCTCCGCCTCCTTCTCCATAGTTATACGCAGTTTAGTATCTTGATGGGGCTCAGAGGGTACTTCACTAAGGAGGCGTAAGGGGTAGATTAGTGGCGTGGTTTTGGATTTCCCATGGCTGGAGTATTGATTTGGGTCTTCGATTACGACAGCGGAGAGTTGGCCGTAGGTGTATGAGCAGGACCGGTCTTTGAGACTGCAAGCACTACATTTGGGATGTTTTTCGTCGCACTGGGGGTTGCATTTATTAGCAAGTTGGAAAATGGGGGTTAGAGACGGGACAGAATGGGGTAATACGAAGTAGCTAGTATTAACAGATGTAAATCTCTTGGTGAGGCTTCTTTTTAGAAATTGCCTCAATTAATACTAGCTCCTTTGTATAGGTAGAAAAGAGTTGAGCCGTGATGATTAAATCTGTCGGATGGAAAGGGACATGGAGTTGGGAGATACACACGAGAGGAAAGCAGTAATCGACTCCGCGCTGCACAAAAGCACGACAATAAACTGACAAAAATGACATACCAACTCGCCAAATAAGTAGCAATAGGAACAAATAAGAAGGCAAGGGAAAATACCTTGACTTTACGCAAGCGACAAGTGTCGCACTTCCCCGTCCGCGTCATCGCTCCCCCTATCTTCCCAATACTCCAACCACAAACCTCGTCTTCGATATCTCCAATGAGCAAGATCAGATCGCCAGGAGGCGAACCACGTTCGAATCGACAAGTAACGCCGCCAGGAGAAGCAACTAGGCGAGCAAGAAAACCACCGGCAGCTCTTTTCTCAGCCCAACAGCCCAGCAATTCTCTTGTCCATCAAATCCGAGATAGGGATCTCACGCAGCCCTCTCGCTTTTGCACTTTCTAGGCTTCGGTATTGAGAGAGGATAGTTGTAGATGCGGTGGGAAGGATCGCTGATGACGAGATTCGTAGTCCAAGTTTATGTAAGCGAGAAACCGAGACGGCTTAGCGTAGCCAAGATCTTGGGAAAAAAGGTTATTTGGACATGTCGTTCGGATGGAATGATAGTGATTATGTTGGGGTGGCCAAATGTGGAATGCATTAGTCGAGAGATTTAGGTGTCGCGTTTGCTATTAGGATGATGAATCTAAATCCTCTACACTATATGCATACACTCTCTTCAATCTTCGTTCCTAACCCCCAAAATCACAAACTCCCCTCTCGTACTCCTCCAACGCCTAGAACAGCGCACTGGTGACGCTCTTCACGTAGCCAGCAGCGCCCTTCTTCTGTCCAGCCTGGGACAGGGCAATGCTGTGCCTGCGATCTGCTTCTAGAACATCAGGTCCAGAGACGAGGAGTTGCTCAGGGCGCATTCCAGCCATGACATCGATATCCTTGATCCTGACAAACAACGGGCGGTGCAACGGGAACTTGATCCACGAGTACACTTTCCAGATGATATAGAGCGCGATGAGGAGAGGGAGCGCTAGGTATGCACTGAAGAAGACTTCAGCGTCGGGCTTTGCGCCGCCGAGGGGCTGTACACAAAATTAGTAAATGCAGTAGAAACATGTGAGAGGAGGGAGACATACCCAGACCGCGACGTAGAACTGCGCGAGCAGACAAATGAAATTCATGAAAGCACCGACGTAGCTCCCAATGACACCAAACGACGCCTTATACGGGAGCTCATCGAGCGTATGTCCGTGGTATTTCCACGCTTGCCGGAACCGGATGTGCGCAATACAGATGCTGCCGTAGACGAAGAAATTGGCGAGACCAGACAAAGCGAGCAGCCAGCCGAAGATGGTGCTACCGGTGGTCTCGGCCTCGTTGACGAAGGCGAGCAGGCCGAAAATGAGCTGCAAGACGATGGTTGGGATCGGGCGACCCTTCTTGTCGACGTAGGCAAGGAACTTGGGAGCCATTCCTTGTGCGGCCATGGCTTGGATTGTGCGGGTGGAGGCGTAGGTTGCTGAGTTAGCGACGGAGATGACGGCGACAGTGATGACAGCGTTGAAGATAGATGGGAGGATCTTGACACCAGCGAGTTCAATAGCCAGCACGAAGGGAGAGGCTTTGGTGTTTGCGCCGGAAGATCCAAGGAGCACTTCGGAGCTGGCTGGGACGATGAGACCAAGGACGAAGAGATTGACGACGTAAAAGAACGTGATGCGCCAGAACACCTGCTTGGTAGCCTTGGGGATCTCGCGAACGGGATCCGTGGCCTCAGCAGCAGCCAGACCAGTGAGTTCAGTGCCACCAAACGCGAAAGACGCAGTGACGAAGACACTACAGAAGCCCTTGAAGCCGTTGCGGAAGGCCTGTTCGGGGGAGTGCCAGTAGCGCGCGCCGATGTAGCCGCGGTTGTCGGTCGGGACGCCACCGCAGTTGACGATGATGCCGAAAAGGATGAAGCCGGTACACGCGGCGATCTTGATCATGCTGAGGACGAACTCAACTTCGCCGTAGCCGCGGACACCGAAGATTTGGATGATGGAGAGGATGACAAGGAAGACGGCAATCCAGATCTGAAGCACGTTAACATCTAGTTGTATAAGGTCTCACTGGGAGGTCTTACGCCGATGTTGTAGTGGTGCCAGAAGTCGATGGTGATACCAGCGGCAGTAATTTCAAAGGGTAAGATGGTTAGCCATTGGATAGCGTAATCCCAGCCGATGGCAAATCCCCTATATGATGTTAATGACTTTCGTTTTACAGCGACAGGAATCTTTTAGTCTTACCATGACGGGTCGATAAAGCGAACAACGTATTGGAAGAAGGCTCCGTTCACAGGATACATGACAGCCAGCTCAGCAAGAGCTTGCATCATGAGCATCATCATGAAGCCGATGATCATGAAGCAGAGCAGCTTAATCACAAACGTTAGTCGACGGTTTGCAAGCTCGCCGTTCATAGGGCATCATACCAAACTTCCTGGACCACCATTGTGGAGGGCTCCTCCAGTGCCGACGAACAGACCAGCGCCGATAGCACCTCCGATGGCAATCATCTGCATGTGGCGGCCCTTGAGATTGCGATGCAACGCATTCGTTTCGTTGACAACAGCTCCAACCCCTCCAGGGGCAGGACCAAGGTCACTGGACGTCCGGGGCAGCGGGCCCTTCTCAGCATCGTACCCTGGTGCGGGTGTGTGGTGCTCCATGGTGAGGGGCGATGTTGTGTAGCAGTAAGACGAAGTGAGAGAATGAAAGACGGTTGAGGGAGACGAGTCGTGCCGGGCAGAGTGATGGCGGCTTGGGTGCCTTTATGAGCACGCGTTGGTTTGCGCGCAGAGTGCATTGCATTTCTGCAAGGCATCTTGCCCGTACCCCGTTATCTTGCTAGCTCGAACATGGATGCGGCGATGCCGGGACTAGAACTTGTCGATTGGATTAGGAACGTTTGTCGACCAAGTCGCGACGATGTTATCTGGAAGGTGGGATGGGTAGCCAACCACGGCGACACGAGATGCACGCTGGTCGTAGCATACAATGGCTTGTCGGCGTCTAGAATGCTTCTAGCGACATTTGTGCGTGGAGAGACGTGCGCTAGCCAGGATGGCAAAGTATAGCACTCCGGACGACGATGCATGGGGCAATTGAAACGGGATGGAGCGCTGGATTCCAATGTCAATGGGCACGTACAGGTGTACGACACTTCGGGGATCATCTCTGGAGTAAGCCCTTACACCTGGTAGGCAGGAGGAGCCATGGTTCCAACGCAAGGTTAGTTACACGACGCAGCGAAGCTTGATTGCTACAGATTGAGGCCTTGAACAATTGGGCATCCGGGTCCGGGGCTCTCCAGGAGCTAGATTGGGTGTCCAAGGAACGTGCAAGCAAGGGTGGTCGAGCCGCAATCTGCTGTAACCCAGTGGGGTGGGTGGGTGTTTCCATCAACACTTTGTCCGCAAACGTGCTAGGGACAGACGAACAGCAGCACCAACGCCGCACACGTAACGACATGCGGCGAAGGCGACACCTCCATTGCGATTCCATCCAACTGGTGAGTGCCACAGAAACCGAGATTTGGCCATGCGATACACAACTCGGACGCGGATCCCAATGCGGCAGTTCGTCAGGTGGGATGGTGCGCGGAGCGGTAGTGCGTCACGTTGTTGATAGTGGGGCGGCCTGCGAATCTGCGCATCTGGCCACGAAGCGTGGACTAGGGGCGACAATGCGCCCGAGAAGAGCCGCCGATGGGGTGATGGGAAGCTGGATCCTGGTGGCTGGAATTGCATACGGACGGCAGGCGACGTGGGTGGGCGACGTGGGCGGGCGATGTGGGCATGGGATGCCATGCTTCAGCGCAGAACAGCACGCTGAGGCTGCATGAGGTGGATGCTGGATGAAGGGAAGGAAAGAAGAGCGGATAGATGGCTGGTACGGCGCCACAGTGGCGCAAATGCGGGCAGATCTTTGAACGGGTTAGTGCGGCTCCGCTCAGAAACGATGCAGGGCTTACGTAGGCTTTTGTTCACCATGTCTCATCGCGAAAACTATCTGGTTTCACGGATGGACAGTTGGACGAGGGAGGACGGAGGTTGGAATAAAGATGAAGGATGGGCAAACCTCAGCCTTGGCTTGCGACCCATCATAGCTAGGCATCCTTTCAAGCTTCGTTGCGGTGCCGACGTCCGAACAAGAGGCTTGGAGAACGAGGCTTAGAGGCTTAGTGCTTAGATGCGCTGACAGGGAGCTGATAATTGGTAGGAAGCAGTTGTAGTTTCCTTCTACACGACAACTCTTAGAAGCAGAAGTATCCTGCCTTGTCGCGTTCACACATGGCACCAGCTCTCGTATGTCGGCCGGCATGTAAGGTCGATGGCCAGTAGCCCGCCACGTCGGTGCATTCCTCCACAATTCGACGAGCTTGGTCCTAAAGCCATCGTTACTAAAGCCATCACGTACGACGCCGTGCCCAAGAGTTAAGTCGTTCCATACTCACGAGCTTTTTCGCCACGCTTCGAGCCCGTCTACAGATGTTCACAAGGAGGCTGCTGCTCACAAACTAGCAAGCATCCCGCAGACCCACAGGTCCACTTTTTGATACGCGTCTATATCCCGTAGTCTGAGCTAATAGACGCCAGGCACCAAATCTCTGCCTATCTATCTCACGTCCCTTCCTCCCCACGTTCCGTTGTTCTAGACTCATCCGATGTCGCTTCCGCTCGCCGACTCCGCTTCCGCGACCACCAGCTTTGTCCTTTCGTCCAGTGCACGGAAGAACTTTCGGAAACACCGCGCACGTGCATCGCCCACCATCCCCTGACCACCTTTCCCGCGACCTTCAGCCCAATCCCCAACTCCTCTTCCGTTCGTAGCAACGGCACGACAACGACACATGTATGAAGACAAGATCCTTTCTCTTAGCCCGCCTTTGCGTCTCTATATTGCCACGAGGCCTATGTAATATGCGAAGGCGCAGAGGTAGTAGCCTACTTTGTCTAGGACAAGACCCTTACTACGTCTCCGCGATCTAGACCTTTGTATTGGCGGGGGCTATATCAAACCACGTCTGGGTGCTTTGCATGCCCCTCCATACATTTTCCTTGATGTCCAACAGATTCTAATTCCTAAATCTATACGCTCTGTTAAGCTGCGAAGGCACTTTGAATCGCTTTACCGCACAGACTCAACCCCTTTTTTTTTCAATTGTACTGTTCGATGAGCTTGGCAGGATTTTCTGAAAGGTATGATATGGGGAGAGGTGTGGGAAGGATGATGATCTAGATGGTGTTGAGGACCGAGGGTAGTTGCGTGCCGGTTTTCTATGAGCATCGTGTGCCATTCTGGGAAAAGGGCTGAAAGTGGTCTGGTGGCTACTTTAAAGGGTGTGGTTGGTTGCATTAGACTGTTGGCAGAGTGTTGAAGAATGCACCATCGAGACCTTTTTGGATCTATATTCAAACGCGCAAGTAGAGAAACATTTCTTTCCTGTTCTAAAGTTCAATTGTCATGTTGCATAATTCCCCCCTTTCCCACAATCAGTGGCGCTCAAACTTGCTAAACATCGTAGGAAGCCTTCTGCATCCTTCTGCGAAACAAGCCTTGGGAATAAGAATGAGAGTAAAAATAACAAGGAATCTTATTCCAATATCCTAGTGGCACTATGCGTGCTCCCTCTCAGACATCGCCAGCCAAGCCAAGCCCAGCTCATTAAACAGACAATAACCCCTCCCCCAATCATCATCTTCATCATCACTGCAGCCCCCCCTCGACATATATATAAACCCCTCTCTCCACCCCCTCCTCCCACCCACAAACATCTTCCCTATCTCCCTCTCAAAAAATAATGAACCATACACTTATGTGAATCTTCCCTCCATGAACTAACAGCAAAGCACGGCCAGAGTTATGTCCCTCGTCTCCCTCCCCTTCCGCAGCTCTCCCCTCATGCGACACAAAATCCTTGCCAAAAACATCCCAACATGCACCTCCGCCTTTCAATTTCCACCTTCTAAATTCAAACTCGAAAACATCCATACACACACAAACGACAGCACATGTTCCTACCTAATCCTATTCCGATTTCCAATCTCCATCTCCACGTACAAATTTTCCCCAAGCCAGGCGCAAACCGATTCAAAAAAGTCGACGGCACGAATGCATGTAGTGTAAGAACGGCGTAATCCACACTTCGCTCCACCGCCACAGACAAGTCCGCGGTGCACACATGCCCACCATCCCCCCTTCCACCTCCATGGCCGCAAATCCCTCCAACCGCGCTGCAACAAACCCTCCCCCCTCCCCAGCCTCAGCCCAAAACCCACTACCTAAGAGTCCACGACTCAAAGCAAGCACGACCAAGACTCCCCTTACCAAGACTCCCCTTCCCCACTCCAGCACCAACACCAGCACCAACACCAGCACCAACACCAACAGCATAAGCAACCAAAAAGCCGCAGACGCAACGAGACGAGCCACGGAGCAAGGGAGGGGAAGGAACAAGGACATGAAAGTAAGCAACACAGTGCCAGCAGCCCAGAAAAAGCACAAAAGAAGAGAGTTATTCCCAAGTGCTCTTGGCTATCAGAGGGTGCAAGCAAGCAGGCTCGTCTCGTCTCGCAAGCAACGCCGAGCCGGGAGGTGGGAAGTGAGGCATGCAAGAAGGGGGGGGGGTTTAACACTTCAGACAGCGCGAGAAAAGAAATGGTGACGAAAACACGAGGCGGTTGTTATGAAGAAAAAAAAATAAAATAAAAGACTTTGGGGCGGAAACAAGCAGTGAGTAGTTCGTATTACTGGTTCTAGAGCCGTGTTGTGCGGGAGGGAGGATGCTGGCTATCTGGGAGTCTTCTCGCTCAGGGGAAGAAGGATCTCGGTCTCTTCTCTCTATCTCTCTCTCACACACACAACACCAGCAGTGTAGTTTTGTTACTCGCAGTAGGAATGAACCCGTAATTATCTTTTGTGAAATTCCATTATCTCATCATAGCTCGGGTGCCATTCTTCGCGTAGCCCTCAGCCTCCTCCTCCTCCGGTCATTCCAAGTTCTGGGGCCCAAAGAAAAAAAGCCCACTTAGCCATTCATTCCGAGCATGCTTTCATCATCAGACGTACGTACGTACAACTACAAGGAGGATTCCCGCTTTCCGTCGTCCATTTCCTCCTTCATGCAAACAAGTCATAAGCAAACAAGCGAGCAAGCAAATGGACCACCACCCTTAAAATGCTCGCCTAAAAAAAAATGCACTCCGCTCCTCGTCGTGCCTTCCAGAATGTCGCTGGGGACAACCTCCACTCCCGCCAGTGGCTGATCCGTGGGAGCGCGACGGCGAGGCCATTGTCTTCCTGTTCTTGCCCTGAATCTATAGTGCAACGAGAGGTAGAAGAGGTAGATCGTATAGCGTCGTCGTCATTGCTATTCCGCGCCGTGATATTTCGATGATGCCAATCGAGAGGCAGCATCGAGGCCAGCCATACCAACAAATCGAACCCAGTCGTGAGCGAGAAGTGAGAACAGAAGTCGGACAAGCAAATGCAATGATAAAGTGTGGGTTAAAACATGGCAAGTGAAGCGAATGTCATGAACAGATTCAAGGTGCCAGCCCGGGCTGGTATGCTGATGAAGAATGGTGAAAGCACAACGCCGCCAATGCGCTGATGAAAGAAATCTCATATCCAACCACGTGGAGAGTTTCGGGAGACGAAGATCAGGGTCTGCTCCGAGACAGTTCACGATCGCGTTTCTTGGCTCTGATGTGGTCGAGTCGTCGGCTCCGGGCTTGCCTCGACGCCGTCCATCGGGCCCGCCTCAACCTTGGCTTCGGCATCCGTCGACTCCCGCAATTTGGAGAAACCGGTCCCTTCCGAGTTCGTCGGCGTGCCAAGCATTTCCTTTGGATACGGCTCGAGGTCTTTGGTACTCATCGTGAAAGTGGAGATGACGGGAGTGTACGTGCGGTGTTCGGCCTGGGTGGGAGTTTTGGCCTCGGGCCCGGCGGATACGGGGGAGAGCAGTCCTTCGTGGCTATGGCTGTGGCCGTGCCCGTTGCTGCTGCTGGCTTCGGGTCTGGTTTCGGGTGCGGTCAGGCCATTCATGAGGCCGTTCCAGCCGCCTTCAATGTCGCGGAGCAGGCGGACGTATTCCTCTGGAACGAGCCCACTCTCTCCCGTCTTGGGGTCCTGCGCAACGAGCCAGCCCTGGCCGTGCCGGTATGAGACCAATATGACCTGTCCTTCCTCTAGCGGTAATTCGTTGTCGTTTTCCCGAGCAAAGTCGAAGAGGGCTACAGCCTTGCCGTGCATCTCTTCCTCGGGCGAGGCGATTGTGATTTTGTAATCGCGCGAGAAACGGCTCTCGTCATTCAGATAGTCGTCCGGTCCCGACATCTCTTCGTCCGAGTCATACGGCGGGCCTTCGGCATCTGCATATGTGCGCGGGGGTAGGGTGGTGGCGAAGTGGGAATCTCGTCGTGAAGGGCCGCCGGGGACGGCGAGGGATTGTGCTGCAGACTGACTGTGTGATCTCGGAGGATAGATAATGTATTCGCCTCCGGGGGTGACGGCACCATCACTGGGTTCGCTGACGTAATGTGTCTGACTGCCATCCCCATTTGTGCGCGTGAAGCCGCTCCGCTGGGGATCGGGGAACCCCCGCCGGCCGCGAGTCTGGTCAAAGTCGACGACATTGGACTTGTGCTTCTTGTGCCGCGCGGCGTGACTTGTGACTACGGGGCTGTGGATGTCTTCGTCCTCGCTCCAGGGCGGGCCGTCTCCGTACGCGGTTTGAGGCAGCTGCTCGCCAGGCTCCCATGCGCCGGCCGACCATCCTCCGCGGTCGGTGTGCCATGCGACTGGCGGGGGGTCTGATAGTCTCCTGCTGACTTCGCTCGCAGGGGTGGAGATGCCCGAAGGCTGCTCTGGCAGCGGCCCGTAGAAGAGGGGGTGGAGCGGGCCGTAAGCAAAGTCGCGCACCAGTGAATAGGGAAGACTGGAGTGGAAGACGGGGAATGCGGTGGACTGCGGCCGCGAGCGTACCGACTGCGCGGCCGAGGCGTTGGAGAAGGTCGAGAGGCGCTTGTTGATGTAGGAGCTGGCTCGCTCGAGTTTTGCCTTGGACGGCGGGGATGTGACGAGGGGAGGTAATGTGGTGCGGTTTGCGCTCGGCGATGTGAGAGAGCCGGGCTCGCTTCTGGGCGACATGATCTCGGGGCCCATGGCAGACTGTCGCTGGCGCCCCCGGACGGCCACCCCCTCCGCTATGCCCTCCAGCCGCCGCGAGTCGGGGGACTTGTCCGCGTCGGTCATGCGAAGTAGCGAGTCTGAAGCTGGGAGAATCCGCTGCGAGGGTCTACGCGGTCAGCGATGGACAGACAAGAGGTTGAGGAGCGACGAGGTGCTGGGCGGGACGATGAGGGTGAGATGGGCAAGTTGGAGGGTCGAGGGCACAGGAAAAGGCGGCCGTCATGGACGGTGGTCGTTTGGGGGGCCAGAGCAGGGGCCGCTGGGTCCGCTGGGTCGCGACCGCTTCCTCCCAAGGCGGTGCCCAAGGTGTGCCAAATCACAGCGGGACGGTGCCTGGCAGGCGGCTCGGGGGCGGTGGTGATGGCGGACGGTGCAGCGACTCGATGTTTTGGCGGGATGTTTCGAGGACGGGGCTGACCAATGGGCCCTAGGGCAGCGCTTGGGGGCTCTGGGGACGCGGGGGCGACGGCGATGGAGGGCGCGGCGATTGGGAGGAGCAGAGGCGGCCGTGGAGGGAGCGAGGATATTTGCAGTGTTGGTGCGGCGGCTGGAGGAGGGCTCTGGGGACGAGGCCTGGCGCTAAAACTTACCCAGTAGTGAATGGCGAAGGGCGAGGGCAGCAGCACGAGAGGGCCCGAGAGCGGTGCGGCGGGTGCGGCGACTCGGCGAACGGGCGGCAGGCGGGCAGGCGCAATTGCGGACGGCGGGCGCGAGGGCGATGGTGGGCGCGAGAGGAGGGGAGAGCGCGGG
>MU001971.1:0-58872 GCA_010093585.1 Melanomma pulvis-pyrius CBS 109.77
CTCGGCCTTGTTCTCCCCGTCCTCGAACCCCTCCAACGGCAGCAGCCCCAACTCCAGCGCCAACCCCAAGCCATGGACCCTGCCCCAGCACCACCACCACCACCACCACCACCACCACCCACGCCCCCCCTACGAAGACTCGGCCACGGACGCGGTGCTCATCCTGGAAGCGAGCGGGATGCGTAGCCAGACGCAGGGCTCGGCGTTTGCGGCCGCGGACGCGGATATCGTGCGGTGGGGGCGGGAGCGGGAGCAGGCGCGACGGGCGCGGTCGCCGCGGCGGCAGCTGGAGCGGAGGAAGAAAAAGGCCGAGCTGAGCGGCGATGCGCAGGCTAGGGTCCAGGTGTGGCTTGATGCGAGCGAGGGGGTTACGAACAAGGGGGGTGGGAATGGGGATGATGAGGAAGATTGCGACGACGAGGCTGAAGATGTGGGCAAGGAGACGGTGGAAGGGGAGGAGAACCTGTTGTCTTGACGCCACGGGGATTTATGAGGGCTGGTGAGCCGCGGGACGCGAAGCTGGCCCATGAGGATGATTGAACGTGGGATAGATGATGACCAGTCTGAAAAAATTGAAGTGTTCCGTCATTAGTAGTACTCATATAGCATGCAGGATAACGCCTCAAACACCGACCGATATCCATCTGCATATCTAAAATTCGTGTTCATCCCGCAGAGCCAACTCTCTCAGAACGCCGAAGAAGAATCCCATGCCATCGTGTACCTTTCACGTGAGTGTTACCTTAGACTTGAAAGTATCGCCCAACAAGTCCATCAAGTACTTGATTAATCACTCCTCAACATACTCTCCACTAAATCCCCAAGCGGACCCCAGAAATCCTTGCTTCCGCTAGCGAGTCCATGCTCGTCGATAAACAGAACGTAGTGCTTGAAGCTCGTATTTAGGTGCGGCTCGAGTCCAAGCTCAATGACGACGGGGTAATGGTGGCAGTAGATGTGCGCGTAGACGCGATAGAGGCGCTTGAATATGTTTCGGAGGAGCGCCGGGAAAGTCTTGGGGAAGGGTACGCCGATCCGGCTTGGGAACATCTGCTCGTTGTCGATGTTGCTCTGCACCCACGCCATCAGGTGCTCGATGTACTCGGGTGCGGGCATCTTGGTGGGCTTCTTGTAGTTCTCCGTGTCCTGCCAAAGGTATTCGAATCTGCGATGATTGAGCACGATTCCTCCAAACGCACTAGGCGTCCTTACTCATCTGTAGCCTTCATCTCGGGGCAGCTTTGCGGCGAGCAGAACTCGGTGATGGAGCCATACAAGAGGTTGATCTGGTTGTAGAAGTCGACGACTTGTTGACGGTGATTAGCCTCTTCCATCCTAATTTATAGACATATCTCACCATTGACGGCCAGCCACTCGTCCTTGTCTTCGCCTTCAGGCAGCTTGACTGCTTTCCTCAAGCTGCCGCTCCCCAACGTAGCCTCGGCATATTGCTTGAGCTGCCAGCTGCTTGTCCCCCGATTCGATTTCTGCGGCTTGAACGGTGCTCGCGTGCGCGGATTACTAGAGAAGAGAGAAGAGAGTAAGCCAGTGTCCGCAATAAAGCCATCGTTTCGACGTGTGCGAATGCCCCTCGGCGCATCAGAACCTTGTCCAGACAAGCCGACGAAAACCCTTGCTAGATCAACCTGTGTTGGTGAGGTGTCCAGCGCAGGCACCGAAGACGGCTCCACCAGCGGCGCTCGCAACGCTTCTCCGAACCTCTGGAGTGGGCTCCTGTACGCCAACTGCGGCCGCGCAGGCGCAAGAGCCTCGCAACAGTGGTCTTTCCCACGTCCATACGCCCTGTGGTCGAGGGTCCCCAAGCCAAGGTTCGTGCAGCATTGGCTCTGGGTAAAGGTGAAGATGGGCTGGAGGGGCTTCGGTTTCGCGGGGAACGAGGGGTGGAAGCTGGGAGAAGAAGTGACGAACATTGTGGTTATGAATCCTGACATCCTCGCAGCTGTTGCGTCTCAGATATACGGGGTGGGCCGTCTCGCGCGCCGTCTGTAGATGCATTCTGCACGTTAGCTGGGTGATTGAGAGGGGCATGGAATGTACGGACCTGCTAATTGGGGTATTCGGCAGGTGTCAATCAAAGGAGTGACAGGCGTAGGCAAAGAAAGAGAGAGAGAGAGAGAGAGAGAGAGAGAGTATGTATGGAAGACAGGGCGAAAAGAGCACAAAGTGGTGACGGTGCGATGCTTCCAGCTGCCATCTTGATGGGCAATGTTTGGCCCCACCATAAACAACCTTAGAAGTGGCGCTGCATGACTAAGCCGCACTAGCTACAACTACCTGAACCTCTTACCATACATAGTACACAGATTTTCCACTCACTGGAATGAACCCCAGAAATTGGTTGAGTAATGGAATCGGTGATCTTTTAGGTCTACTCTAGGTCTATGAATCTAAGTCCATGAGTGCCGCTCAATGCATCCATGGATACCTGTGTATAAACTTTTGGTGTGGGAATCCTTCGCCGAATACCGACCGTACTGGTCATGCAGTAACACCCCAAAACGCTTGTGAAAGCAGCATCTCCATCTACTTTCCGTTCACCGGATCCTTGTCAAAGTAGCTTCCACCTCCACCGCCATTCCGCTTCCCATTGGTCGGTCTCCCATCAAGCGCTCCGTCGAGTGACGTTTCGAATTCTCCACCATCAACGTCGCCAGAATCGCCGCTCCTCACTCGCTCAAGCTGGTCACTGACATAGTGAGCGACGTGCTGATCCATTGCCGCTTTTTGCTTCAACGCTTCCTCGTCAAGAACACCGATGGAATTGCTGCGCTTGATCGGGTCGTCTACTTCGTCATCATCACCATTTGTTGAAGGTGCGAAATCACTGCGGTAACCAATGGATCTGGTCGTGGATGACCGACGGAGGTAATGTGGCTTCTTCGGCTTTCCTGTGTGGGTGAAAATATCATCAAAGTAATGCGCTGCAGCAGTGGTCGGTGTGCGCGGTGTCTGCGGGAGTCGACAAGTCATGCTGGAAATGGTTAGCCGTCATGTTATCAGCGAAATAAGGGAATGGTCATCTTACCCAGTGTCGTGGATCATCTTTGCAATCAAGCCTGTCCATCCACACTGGTGCGTCGCTCCTAATCCACGACCGGTATCTCCGTCAAAGAACTCATGATACCACATGTAGTCCTTCCAATTCGGATCGTAGTCTAGCATCTCATTTCCATCATTGATGGCCCTACGGCCGTCGTCGCCGCGAGTGAAGAGATGTTGTAGTCGATGTTGCAATTCTTCGGCGACATGACCTAAGTGCATGTAGTCTCCCGATCCCGTTGGACATTCGACCTTGAAGCTGGTTCCGTAGTACAAGAAGTATCTTTGCAAAGACTCGATGAGTAGGAAGTTGGTGGCCATCCAAATTGGGCCACGCCAGTTGCTGTTGCCGCCGAACAGACCGCTGTCTGAGTCACCAGGAATATAGCTGACTTGAAATCGCTGCCCATTGACGTCCATGGAGTACGGGTGGTCTTTGTGGTATTTGGACAAAGATCGAATACCGTGATCTGCTAGGAATTCGTCTTCGTCCAGCATCTTACTCAAGATTCGTCCTAGGCGATCCTTGTTGACCAAAGAGAGTAGGAGGCGGTCATCCTTGCCACGTTTCTTCATTGAAGCAATGTTGCGTTCAGCAGTATCGCTTCGGTTGTTGATGAACCATTCCACTCGCTTCTTGAAATTGGGAAATCGATTCAAAACCTCAGGCTCTAGCGTCAAGGTCGAGTACAGGGGGATGAGACCGACCAGAGATTTTACACGCATTTGGTGGCTCCATGGGCCGCCCCAGGATATCGCATCGTAGTAGAAGCCGTCTTCCTCGTTCCAGAGCGGCTTTGCTTCGCCACCAGTACGATACTGCATAGCATCGCTGATTAAGATGAAGTGCTCGAAGAATTTGGAGGCCATATCTTCGTAGATGGAACGGCGTTTGGCAAGCTCGAGGCATATGTTGAGCATGTTGAGACAGTAAAAACCCATCCACCCGGTGCTGTCTGCCTGTTCAAGAATACCTCCGGTGGGTAAAGGCTCGGATCGATTGAAGACTCCAATGTTGTCGAGACCTAGGAAACCACCTTCAAAGACATTGCTGCCGTTGGCGTCCTTCCGGTTGACCCACCACGTGAAGTTGAGTAGGAGCTTTTGAAATACGCGCTCAAGGAAGTCAAAGTCCTCCTTGCCGTACATCTTGCGTTCGATCTTGAAAACTCTGAAGAGAGACCAGGCATGGACGGGAGGATTGACGTCTCCAAAGTTCCATTCGTATGCGGGCAACTGGCCGTTTGGATGCATGTACCATTCTCGCGTGAAGAGATCGAGCTGTTTCTTGGCGAGTTCAGGATCGATCATGGCGATTGGTATGCAGTGGAACGCGCTGTCCCACGCAGCAAAGAAAGGATATTCCCACGAGTCAGGCATTGATAGGATGTCATCCAGGTACATGTGTTTCCACTCCTTGTTGCGGATAGCTTTGCGATTTGGTGGTGGTGGGGGCATTCCCGGGTCGCCGTTTGCCCATTGGTCCCAAATGAAATGATAGTATTGCTTACACCACAGCATTCCAGAGAAAGCTTGACGCTGGATGTTCCGCAGATCCTCGGCCATGGGGAGGGGGCTGATACGCCAGTAGAACTCGTCGGCCTCAGCACGGCGCTGCTCGATGATGTCGTCAAAAAGCTCTTCGTCGAGATAGCCTTCGTACCTTCGGGATAGTCTGAAACGTACAACGGCACACTCACCGGGAGGAACGCCCTCATCCTCATCGAATGAGTACCAAGCAGCGCATTTGGTACCGGCTTCGTTCGGATTTACAGTGCCCGCCTCCTCGTCGACGATACGGCGGTGGAAGCCATCTTTCACGTACTCGGACTTGTTCTCCCCGCCCCAAATGGCTTTATAGTTGGTCTCATTTTCAGTGAAAAGAAGCTCCGGCTGGATATCCTCGCCGCTCGATCCAGTGCCTGGAGATGGCGAAAGTTGGAGATAACGCTCTCCAAGTTTGTAGTGCTTTGAATGTGCCGTTGTTGCACCAATTTTCCGTATTGAGGGCTTGGGTTTTTTTGCGGGATCCTCGTGACCCCATGCCCAAGTGTTGCGAAACCACATCTGGGGTACGATGTGTAGGGGCGCTGCTTCCGGACCGCGGTTGTAGGCCGTAACCCGGAACAATAGCTCCTCGGAATCATCGGCTTCCTTTGCCGTCTCAATAAAGATGTCCCAGTATCTGTCGTCATCGAAGATGCCAGTGTCAACTAGATTGTACTCCTTGTCGAGCTTGGTTCGGCTGGCGTTCTCTTTGATGAGGTCTTCGTAGGGAAACTTGCGCTGGGGGTATTTGTAGAGGTACTTCATGTAGGAATGCTACGATGCTGGTTAGTGGTGGTAGCGGTACGCCCGGAAAGACACTTACGGTTGGTGTATTGTCTAGATGGAAGTGGCATTCCTTGATCGACTCGCCATGGTTTCCCTGGGGATTCGACAGACCAAAAAGGCGCTCCTTCAAGAAGTCACTGCGACAATGTCAATCGAGATCCGCCAGCGGGCCTGTGCAAACATACTCTTTCTCGTTCCAGAAGGAGAAGGCAATGTTCTGCAGACCGTGCGAGTCGCAAACGCCAGCAATGCCGTCCTCGCCCCATCGGAAGGTGCGTGTTCGTGCCATATCATGCGTGAAATCTGCGGATGCATTAGTCAAGGACGGCTAGCACTGGCAATAGGACTTACGGCTCCACGCATCTCCATCGGCACTACAAAAATCAGTCAGTCGTCCGAGTCAGCAAGTCAATGGGAGGGCTCACGAGTAGTCTTCGCGGACTGCACAAAGTTAGTTTCGATCAGCGTGATGCATGGCGAGAGGACTGACCAGTTGCCCACTGCCTTTCGGCCACATAGGAGCCCCATTTCTTCCAGTAAGCGGTGCGCTCTTTGTCCTGCTTGAGGCGCTTTTCCTCTTCGCAGAGATATTCCTGATTCTCAATGAGAACCATGGTGCAGACTCAGCCGGCGGGGTATGTGGCGAGCGCTGTCAACAGAGATTGGCGGGTGTCGAGGTGCAGATCTCGAAGGGCGGTGTCCAGGGTATATTCGCAGGAAGGCACAAACAATGGTGCGTAAGCAGTGAGGCAAGAGGGAAGAGGTGGAATAATGAAGGGACTAGAGAATGGCCGTGGACGGGACGGTGTTCTGGCGCAGGAACTGGAGTGGTGAAGAGGAGACGGGGGGTGGTGAGCGGCCGAAGGTTTTTGATGGCTGGCACACGGCAGGCGCTTGTCGCGATGCATGCAGGAACTCGCGATGGATGTCATAGGGCCCGTGCCGCTGCTTATCGCGTTCTCAACTGATCCAGCTTTGGCCTGGCGCCTGCCCGCCCGGTTTCACATCGCAGCCCGCCTTGGCTGTGCCGTTGTGTTCTGAAGATACAAGGCGAGGCCTCGTCCTGGCCAAAGCCTCTGAGAAATCCTCTGCCACAACTCGTCGCTGGGCGCCTGCTGGAACTGCACAGCCAAACTGTTGGATGGCGACGGCGCTCTTAGGGCGCGACCTTGCGATAGCCGCGGATCACGGTCCTCTTCTCAACGGCCTAGTCGAGCCCTTCCGCGATCGCCGATCTTGAGCCTCAAGCCAGCCAAGGACAGCGTGGCTAGCGAGCGTTCCTACTGAAATGTGCGCGCACAGGACTCACACATTCGCATCTTCACGGCATCGGCAAGTCTCTAACCCGATCGTCTTGTTCGGCTGGCATTCCCTTCCCCTCTTCTCCAGCGCCTTCGTCCATAGCCCCGGGTCCCGCTGGCTCATCACGACACTTGCCTATTACTACGCAAGTAGTACAAGTGGAAAGAACGCCGGGATATGCCCACGTTCGCAGCACCCCACGCGGAACATCAATTATCAGCTACAAGCTCCCACGTAAAATGGCAGTGGACTGGGTGGGCGCCATTCCTGGCGAGATTTGGTCGCTGTTATCGTGATGTGGCGTGAAGGCCAGATGTCAGCTGCGCTCTCGTGAAAAGGATGGACCATAACAATTCAAGGTGTCGAGAGACAAGGTTGTGCGGCCCCAGTGAGGGAGAGCACACCAGAAAGCACGAGATTCATTGATGGCAACAGTCTAGATAGAAAACGAAAATAGGCGGGCGTGTGCGAAGTAGATGCCGAGACGAATCCATGCACCAAACAAGACACAAACACCCCAGTTAAACTCCATGCACCCGAACTATCCCCCATGCGCCCTCATCCTAAGCACAAGACGATACCATGCACTCGCGAGGACAGACCTGCATTCCTTTAGTTCTTCGCCCCCTTAAATCAGCTACCAGCAGACACACCTCATCGTTCAATTTTAGTCGTGGCAGTAAGGGATCCCAGACGTGGGGTTGATCTTGCAAGTAGCAGCATTGCAGACGGCAGCAGTGCGCCAACCAAGCGAATCACAGACTTGGACGCTACCCAAGGTGTAGTTGCACTGGTACGTGCCCACAACGCAGTCGTCGCCGAGAGGGGAAGCTTCGGCGGCGACGAGGCCAGCGGCGAGGAGGATGGAGAAGAGTCTGGCGAACATTGTGTCTATGGACGAGAGGCCTATAGATATCAGCCTTGGAGCCGGATGGGAAGCCACAGGGAGTAAAGTCCTACTTCGGGGCTGCTTTGTTTCTCTGGAGATGGAAAGATTTGGGGTGGAGGTCGGTGGAGGTGGCTGCTGAAGCAGATCTTATGTATTCATTTTTTGAGCCCCTAGCTTACACGTACGCTGGCCTTGATATTCGGTAGAAGCTCAAACCCCTATCCATGGCGATCTTCGACTTGAGTTGAACTGTCTCTAACTACCGGGTGAAATTACTAATGAGAGAGGCTAGATAGTAATCACAGAGTATAATGCCATTTTTGATGGAGGAACGCATGTCACGAAAAGGATGCTCATATGGTTGAAACTTCCTATCCCGGATTGCGAAGGTCATCTATTGTCATACACCTATGGATGGAGCTGTCAACAAACAGAAGCGCAGATTCTGGACCAGACTTCGCAGTGCAACCGGAGCCGAACCACAACAAATCTTGTCGCAAGAACACAAAGACCTGTTCGAGGTCGAGAGGAAGGAGATGAAGATCAGATGTGTCTGAAGATTGCCAGCCTGTACGCTTCGATTCAGCTCTCCATCTCATTCTGTCCAAGACCTCCTCGTCTTCAATCAACCCAACAGGTTCCAAATCGATCTCACAACCCGGATGCAGAGTGTCGACGTCCCCGGTAGATCGGACCAATGTCTTTCCCTCCGCCCAACAGACCTACTCAACGACGTCAGCTTCATGGCACCCCTACGTAATGAGATATGTCCCACTCACCATATAAACTGAACTTATCATCTTCTTCCTCCCCCAGTGCCGAAGGCTCAACATCCTGGTCGACACCCATCTTTCGCCCGTAAGGCTGACCGCTTCCATCCCGAAACGCTCCTTCATCTCTCCCCCTCAGCTGCGGAGTCTGATTTAGCTCCCCTTCCGAAGCCCTCTCTTCTCCACACACCGGCTCTTGCGCAACATTCTGCATCTCCTCGTCTCTCTCCACGTTTCGCATAATGCGCACAGGAAGCTCGCGAGCCGCAACTGCAGGCGCTGGCGGAATCCTCACGACAATCTCGGTGCCCTCTTTCTGCGCGAATAGCGCTTCTGTCTCCTCTCCGCCCATCTGCGGCGCCCAGCCTGTAGTGTAGACATTCACGGCACTGATTGCAAACAGGCTCAGCACCCTCTCAATCCCGTCTGTAGTGCCCGCCGTAACCAACGCCTTGGTCCAGAAATCGATGTCTTTGCTCACGAAGTCGCTGAAGTTGCACTTGCTAAGTTTGCGTGTAGTATCTTCGATCGCTAATTGGGCGGCGATTTGTGCGGCTGTGAGAGAGGGGAATGTGTCTAAGTAGATGCGAATGCTGGGCACGAAGGGAGAGTAGGGGTCTTGGAGGTGGTGGGTGAGGGCATAACCGAGTTCTGGGGTGATTAGAGATTCGGTGGGATGATAGAAGGGGATAGCCATGTTGGGAATGCTTGTTGTAGGGATGGTAGGTTGCAACCATAGAACGACCGGGGCTGAGGACAGTAGATGTTATAGTGACGATGTTTGGATTTGCGTACAGCAGGTTTGTGGTTTGGTTCTTTCTTGTGAAAGCAGACTAGAAAAGTGTAGGCGCAAAGAGCATGGATGTCACAAAGGCTCCACGGTTTGTTTGTTGATACCCTCTTTCGTTGCAGCTTGTGCAATTCTACCATAAGTTTCATGTCCTTATTTGCGGTCATCGATGCTGACGAGCAACAAAGTGTCTTAAGATATGATGTTAAGAGTGAAGGACTAAGAATTAAGAAAACATCGCCGGTGCGCAAAGGTCTATACTAGCAAATAAGATGAAATTGAGCTCAAGTTTTACATTACTACACTACGATTAGTCTATGTGTGTTTCATAATGTTCGCGTACCTCATGAGACGCTTCTCATCGTTGCATGGCCTAAAAGGCGGTCCTCCCGGTCTTAACAGCCTTGAGCACTCCTTCATCTGCCAGTTTCTCAATCATGTTGTATAACACGAAGTCACAACCTCTCTTCACCACCATGTTGATCGTCACAGGGACCATCTCCTCATGGAACGTAACATTGGAGAAGTAAGGCACCTGCCCAATAGGGATTGTGAAGTCGGCACATCCAAAGATGGGGCAGATGTTCGCGCCTGTAATCTTCGCCGTCTTAGGAAGCACGGCAAGGTAGGAGGCGTCGGGAGACTCATTCAGTTCGCGTTCCCGGAAAGAGGGTTTACCGCCCGTGCCAATGTCGTATAGCATAACGGATTCGGAGCACGATTCGGGCGTACTATATTGAAGCTCACGTTCGTACCATTCCACACCGATATTCTTAGTAGCTTGGGCTTTCACGTAGGCAGCCTGGTTTGTGACGGATTCGTTGAAAGCCTTCCAGCCTGGGCGGCGAGCTGGATCAATTGGCGGAAATCTACCATCGAATAATGTAGCCCAAGTGGAGAGAAGTTTTCTGCCGATTACATCCCATGCGCTCCAAGTGTTGATGACGCTTGTAGCTGCCGACAGCCTGGTGAAGTTGCTCGCGACGGGGTCTGTCCAGTTCTGAACTGTGGCGGTAAAGTTGAACTCCTTGACTGTCATATTGAAGATCCGAGCTAGATTGTCAATGAATTCCTGAAGAATGGGCTCGGCCGCAGAGTTGTTGAGGGGCAGATAGTCGACTGGGTACAAGATTGTTTTGGGGAAAGCGTCTGTATCGGGGACGACCAAGGGCGAAAGTCCCGTGACAGTTACGTCTTGATGGAGACTGGGCGAGTACCAGGCTTTTGCAAATTTGATCCATTTGTAAGGATCGCGAGAGAAGACACCGGCTGTGTCGGTTGCACCTCCAAGAGGCAGAACACGCTCCAAAGATATCATACCTTGGCTGGGACGTTGACTACAGATGTTGTTAGTAAATTTCCAAGAAAATTAGGGTGGTAAAATTAACCCATAAGTTCCAGAAACGGCAGCCGGGCGGCGCATCGAGCTTCCGGTATCAGACCCAATCGCATAATCAAGCCAATCGTATGCTGCAATCGAACATCCCCCTCCAGAGGAAGAGGCGGAACAAGTAAGCCATCCATCTCCGCGAGGGTTAAATGGGTAATGCTCGTCCTGCCATTCCCACGGATTTGCGCCAGAGGCAAACTGAGCAAGCTTCTGCTTTCCAATGACAACACCTCCAAGATCGAGGATTTGTTGAACAGAGGGAGCGGTACCATTAGAAGTGGGCGTAATGTGTGCCCACGCCTGTGAGCCACCTGAAGTCTGAAGACCTTTCACATCGTAGAGATCTTTGATGGCTACACGTTCACCAGCCAAAGGTCTCTCGTCACCCCAGTAGTAGATTCTAGAAGGTACACTGCAAACGATCAGCGCACGGTTTCTAGAGGTGATTGGAATTTGACTTACGGAATCATAGGGTCCCAGAACTTTGGCAGGAAAACTCCAAGTGGAGAATGGTTATCTTCGCCATCGTTGGTGTCGTAGGCTCCAAACAAAAAGGTCCTATAGGTATCTGGGTACAAACGGTAAACCGATGCGAGGCTCACCGAGTTCGATCCAATAGTGGCGAGGAATGGTCCAGCCGGAAGCTCGGCTGAATTCTTCACTGAGATTGTGGAGAACTTGCCCTTTGCAGACACAGTCTTGTCCAAGAAAACCAAGCTAGTATTGAAGGAAGCCAGATATTCGATTGCAGAAGCGTCCAACTTTGCCTTGACTGAAGATGAGACGTACAGGCCTTCCAAGAAATCTGTGTTGAAGACATCGTCGCCGTCCAGATATGAACCAATGGCGCTTTCCAACGTAGCCTTTGAGATAGACGAGACATTAGTCTTGATTACCGTGACTGGAATTGCAGATGTCGATTTCGAAGGTTCGCAAGTGGCTGAAAGAATAGCTTTGGGATGCTTCGTATTTGCAAGGTACGAGATATCTCCAAGCTCAAAGATAGCATCGCCATAAGGATTGTTTAGAACAAATGTATATGGATTTCTCTTCGTGATCGGAACGGCAGAAGCGGAGATAGACGCAAGATTCGCAGCCAAGAATGAAGAGACTAGAAATCGACCCGCCATCTTGGAAGATCCGCGTACCGTCCTCCCACCTGGAAACCATTGTCATCTTATACATATTCGAGATCGGCATCGGGGCGGATTCGATACAGCGGATTCGATCGGAAGGCAGAGATAACGACTGCTGGAACGCTCAAAATGGTTTGGTGATGACTCGGAGGATGAGGTTGAGGTGGAAATCCTGGTGGCTGGGCAGGCCGCTAGCGTAACCGACGAGCCTTGGCTGGGAGCGGAGAAAAGAGAACCGGGATGTGAGTACCACCTTATCGTTGAGTGGCATGTTCATATTGTCATCAATCTGAAGGATCTTATAAATTCGGCTCAGGTATTCCGAGCCGCCCAGGTGTTGTATCCGACCGAGAGTAGCACGGCGAGAGTAATGAACGACATCAACAGCTCCGAGATACTCGATGCATTGAGAGGTGAGATTGCCCTTTGAGACGGATATTAGTATGAGACTGATTCTTATAGATAGAGCACAGATTTCTGGAGATATCATTGTGGTTCATATCAACGGAGGTAGTCGACCCGGGAAACCGGTTCAGGAACCAGTTCCCGGCGGCCCCCACCATGATCGTGATCGTTCATGGAGAAATGAGTCCCACACGTTGTTTTGAATAGATAAGATCTTTCCCACTATACATAGAGAAGAAGAGTAATCTATATGGGCCGCCATCCTCCTAAATCCATAAAGTCCGGAAGTAGGTTTACAAGACACCAAGCCGGCAGCCAGATGACTAATGAAATTAGTAAAGAAAGAGCCCCCAGTAAGAAAGAAAATACATGTAAAGGCATACCCCACGTAAAGAAAGAGATATATGTAAAGAAAGAACCCCTAGTAAGAAAGAAAACACATGTAATATGTAAAGGAGTACCACATGTAAAGAAAGAGATCTATGTAAAGAAAGGGATCTATGTAAAGGAAGATCCATGTAAAGAAAAAACCCCATGTAAAGAAAGAACCTCCAGTAAAGAAAGAAAGCCCGACAGAATGTGGTGGACATGTTAAGACCCCCGTAATGTGCAACACTGCAGTCAATTTTAAACCATGTGTCCGAGACAATCGGCTCATACAACAACTGTATGTATAAGATCCTTCTCTTAGATAGAAGTCTCCCAATCCACAAATTTTTTGTCTCCGTGCCATATCGCGCACAATACCCGTCTCTTAGATCTTGCACGAAACGTTGAGAGACATACAGCCTATTCAGACGTCGTCACGTGTCTCCACCTCAGATTGGCAAACACCCTTCTTGACAGATCAAGTGTACGCAGCGATGGCAAATAGTCAGGTCGAGCTCCTTGGCGCTAAAGGCTTTGCACTGGCAGCACAGGTATCCGGCACACTCACCCAAAGGCATCTGAAGATTCATTGTGGTGGAAAACGGCTCGGTTGTAGTCGCCAAAGACTCGGACAGGTTGGCAAGAGCATCGGCAGCGGTCATATTTGAGGTAGCTGGGCCCATTTGTGAGAATTGAGGGGATTGAGGCACTGTCATACTTAGCTTAGAAGTTTTGAGAAGAAGAAATAAGAAGAGACTTACTCATATTGGACCCGAACTCCTGCAGAGCGATCTCGGATGGCGGAAACTGCCAGTGGGGAGCAGGAAGGGACCCACCCATGTTAGACTCGAACTCTTGACGAGTGATCTCAGTGATCTCAGGTGACTCCGGATAAGGAGCCGGAAGAGACCCGCTGGTGAGCATAAACTCCTGGGAAACGCCATCTGGTGACGGATACTGCCAATGTGGAGCAGGAGGGGACCCACCCATATTAGAGATGAACTCTTGAGGAGCGCTCTCATTGATCTCATGTGACTGCCGATAAGGACCCGGAAGAGACCCAGTGGTGAGCATGGACTCCTGCGGATCGATCTCGGGTGGCGGAAACTGCAAGTAGGAAGCCAGAGCATCGAAGAACACTTGCATTTCACCATTCTCATGAGAAGTGGCACTGGACGGTTCGGTAGGCATCTCGTTAAGGTCAGCAGTCGCATCCAGTATGGGACGGTGATTCTCCAAGCCCGGACCTCTGTTGATAAATTTCCACTGTCCCGTCCTCATTGGCTCGGGGCCAAACCGAATAGGTCGCTGCGGGCCTTGCAGATATTCTCCGGGAATCAAGAGGTGTGCCCGATCAATGGTTTTCGACATCTGGCTTTCGAGTTGCGCAATATCGTGGGTCAATTCGCTCTGTTTCCTACCCTGAATTTCGACGGGGTCTCTTCCGTATCTGCACAGCAGCTCTTCAAGCAATACACGTCGCCGATTGCTCAGCGTGCTCTGCGCGTATGCTTTAGTTCGCGGAGGTTTAGCTCCCCAAGGCTCATTGAGTCGTATCAGGGCAGGGCTCACCACGAGAGGCTGGATGCTCCTCAACTGTTTACCGGACGAAGAAGTAGCTCGGTAAGCACTTCCCGAGGCCGCAACGGTGATGGGTTGCTGCTGCTCGCGGCCTGTCCTTGCTCTCGGCGGTCGTTCCCCGAAGGGAATACAGCTCGTTTCTATTGTCGGAGATGAAGTTAGCTGCGGGTTTGGAGGCGGACTTGAGAGCGCGAATGACAGTGGAGTCGAAAACTGCTGCTGGAATTGCGCGTCGACGCTTGCTGTCTGCGACATGATTGAACAGGGAGGAGGTGCGTATGTAATACACCAAAGACAGACAGGTATAGTTACAAGACCGTAGCCAGAGTCGTCGGCACTTAGGATAATTAGCAGTCTAGAAGTGGGACCTGGGGGAGAGCGTTGTAGAGAAGAGAGGAAGAAGCCAGCACCTGAGCGAGGATTGAGACGGTCGAGTGAGGTTGGTGGGGCAAGCGATGAAGTGAAGAGACGGCGCACAGATACTGCTTGATGGTGAAGTGAAGAATGGCGAAAACACTAATCTAGTTACTGACTTCTTCCGCAGCTCACTTTGATTCTTCACATCCTAACTATGGCTTCTATATTCGTACTATGAAAAACCTTCCCTCCATTTCATCCAATTCTTCTATTTCATGCGTTTGTTTATAGTACCCATTCTAAGGCTGGCAGACTTGTAAAATCAGGATTTTAATAGTCGCATTTTGACAGGTGGCATATACAGTATATCCAAGTTCCATTTTTTCATGTCTATAAGAATAATAAGCACTAAATAGCTGACAAGCCAGAGGAGGAACCTTCATACTCCTCGTGTTGGATGCGCTATCAATGAAAGCGCTTATGATGTCGACGCAGAACTCATTCAATCTTTCTGACTTTACAGACATCAGAAGAGCAGGTTACTAAAAGCAACGTCGCTAGCTCGCGAACGACACGCATATCTTTGGCACCTGCGACAGTAATAATGTCGCTCGCCTTGAAAGACAGATTTTGAAAAACAGTCTGAGCGATGAAATGCGCCGGGTGACTCATCGTAACACCTGTAGGCCCATTAAAAATTACCGCAAAGAGATGCATTTGGAGACGGAATGTAACTTGAAGGTGATGAAACATTTCTAGCTAAAAAGAGAAGGCTTTTACCCAGGCCAGCAATTCAATAGATGTAGAAGACGTACTTATCATCAAGCATGTCTAACAATTTACGTAGAAGCAAGTACTTTCCGATCTAGGTAATGAGGTGTCGTGTTAGCTTATTAGAAATACCGCTTACGTCCGCCTGCGGTCAACGCCGAGAAGGTAGCAGGGGACTGGGTATCGCGCCACCCACTCTTGACAACTGACGATAAAGACTTCATAAATCAGCGATAAATCGTCATTTGCTATTGAAAGAGCAAGTAACACCTAGAAATTCCGATTCAACTTGAAGATGCCGTCCGCCACGCAGGTCCAGATGCTCGAAGAGCCCCAAATGCAGTCAGTCCTACAGCTTTTCAACTAAGATGCCGAAACCTGACATAGTTCCACTTAGAGTTCCATTGCTCGAACAAAGATTTGCGGACCTGAAGAAAGCGCTAGTCAAGCCAGAGCATAAACAGAAGGTCATCGAATCATACGAGCAACTTTGTAAGGTCCTCGAAAATGAGGCCGAGTTCATTGCCAAGCATGGTCCATCAATGGTGCCCGAGATCGACTTTGCCGAAGTTCAGAAGAATGGTATGTATTGCTCCGTCCTTTGGGCCTTGGACCTTTTTTTGACTCGTTTATTAGGTGGCAAGCTTCCGGAAGACTTTGCAGATCTTGTGAGGGACCGTGGATGCGTCATACTGCGCAATGTCGTTCCTGAAGAGCAGGCCTCAAAATGGGAGAAAGAATTGATTGAATACACCAAAAGACATTCTGATGTCGGGGGTTTGCCGATCCACAACCCTCAAAACTGGAGTCTCTGGTGGACGCCCCCTCAGGTCCAGATTCGTAGTCATCCTCGAGTTTTGGAAGCAATGGGATGCGTAAGCCAGCTGTGGAACGTCAGCGACTCTACGTTACCTGTCGACTTGACTAGTCAAGTCGCGTACCCCGATCGATTTCGCATTCGGACCCCTTCTAAGGACGCGGAATACACGTTACCTTATCATCTTGATAGCGGAGCCATCGAGCGCTGGGAAGACCCTGTGAATAGATCCAACTATAGCGCAATTTTCGAAGGTAATTGGCAAAATTGGAATGGCTGGGTTGCTGACAAGAGAATTGAAGCAAAATCGGATATGTATCATGTGGGGAACAGTTGCTCGTGTTGGAGATCCTTGCAAGGGTGGCTCTCTCTCGCTCATTGTAATACTGGCGAGGGAACACTTCGAGTGCTCCCAAACTTGAAGGCTTCCGTCGCGTACATGATGCTTCAACCTCTTTTTCACTCTGGGCAGTTTGACGACACTCAGCCAACATTCCCGGGCGCCGTTCCTGGAAACACCCAATTTAAGCCAACCACTGACTTCCACCCTCATTTGGCTATGGAGAAGTCTGTAATCGGCATCCCGCCTGTCCGACCAGGAGACTACGTGTACTGGCACTGCGATCTCATTCACGAAGTGGATAAGTTCAACTGGGGAACGCGCAACTCGAGTGCCGTGTATAACGCGTGCAATCCGCTGACCCCCTATAACATCGACTCGTTAGTGTCAATCCGAGACGATTTCAATAAATGCCGCGTCCCACGCGACTTTGCCGGATCGCCGGCTGTCAAAGGACTTGAATCAGACCACGCAGACCATGGCGCAAGGCTTGAGAACATTTTGAGTGTGGATGGAATGAAGGCTATGGGATTGAAGAAGTTAGACGTCGATGAAGAGGGTCTGACCGATGGTCAACGACAAGTTCGTCGGCTGGCAAATGCGAAATTGGGCTTTGCTTAAAAGAAGCTCGAGAGCGTGCGCTTTTTTAATAGTTCAGTATTCATTCAGCCCTCTTTGGTCGCTGCGTCAAAGTTCTATCTCGAAGAAAACACAGAATGTTGTCAGTGCAGTATCGGATGTAGAAGCAGCGTTACAGAAATAAATTCAAATAGCAAGAATCGATTCGTACCAGGACACTTAAGTCAAGATTGTCGTCTTTCGATCAGCTTCGGGCCGACTCGGAAGCGGAGATCTCCTAGCACCCACGGTTTGATGTTTTTAGAGCGATAGGGACGCGATACGAAGTTCATCGAAACTACTTTGGCCGCGGGCCAATTTCAGAAACGGAGCGAGCGGATGTCTCGGATGTAAATATGAGGTGGAATAGTATGGAAGCTGATTGCTCTGACAGAATACAGAGATCAGGTCAAGGGCGTTATTGACAGCCGTGATGGGAAAGCGTGGCCATCCTTTATGTCCATTTTGGTAGGAAGATTTGTCGCGTCCGGTTCCACCTGCCGTGGGCGACGTGTAAAGCGTCAGCAACAGATCAATTTGCAGACTCCCCATCCTCGTTTCCTCCATCCACCTAAAGTCAGTCAAATTCCTCAGCCTCGTTTTTTGAATTAGTGAATCGATTCCTGGATACACCTCTATTACTTGAGCTACGTTTGTTACATGTCATATGTCACTTCATTTTCAAATACATCTCTCGTGTTGTATAGCGTACCCAATTTCTCTGAGGCGTGATTTTACTTGTGGCTTCCGTACCGTGCAGCGATCCGCTCCTGATTTGATCAGCATTTAGCCAATTAGATTTTGTTGACTTTATTCGCCTTCAGCTAATATACCATCATTAATCGCTTGGCTTACTAAAGCGGATTTTTATGTGTCGATAAGACCTCAGAGAACAGCTTGGTTTCCTTAGTATCAATATCTCGAGTCGCTTACTGGTCACTGGTCAATATCACGAAATTGGGACCATCACACTTCGTCTTGTCCACGTATAAGCCCGGATGCCAACAAAAATCTCTTCATAAGCCAGAACGCCGAGATCAAATGTAGAGAGCAGCATAATCATGATTTGCTCCACATATATATGTCATCACTCCCCACATGCTACACTCTGACATGTAGATATCGATTCGCGGTTGTGTGTCCAATCCTCAGTTTTATCTTACAATAAGTGCACTTAGTCCAGAAGGCTCTCTCCTTCCTTTGCTACCTAGCTACAAGCAGCTTCTGTGCTTTTTCATGGTAAATTTTTATTCTAAATCTTGATCTCTCGCCTGCGAAAAGCCTTTTCTTAATATTTCTTGCTGGTCAGGTTGCGGTCCAGATCAGATCAGCTGGCCAATATTAGTCTAAGGCTGCTCAGAACTATGCCTAGAAACAACTGGTTATAAGATGTAGGGCAACCACAACACTTGGGTGCGTTCTCAACATGGAACCTTTGTGCACAGATTCGCTAATCCTGTAAAGGTCAGCAATATACCACGGACCTCAACAAGTGTCCGAAAAAATACGCTATGAGCATTCAAGCGCCGTGTGGGGGCGGACCCAGAATGTTGGTAGCAATTCCAAGTGATGATATTCCCCGATTGATGTTGTTGAAACCTATCGGGCAGGCGGCCAACCGGGGTGGTCAATATTAGCCCGATGCTCTTTAAAGTAAACATATTAACGCAGGAACCACGAACCCCGGCAGATGTACATACACAGAGTACCACCACATGCTTCGTGCGGCCGAAATCGATGACAGCCCGCATCCCAAATACGGTTACCCGGCACGGAATTGTCTTTGACCAGCTTCCAAGGAACCCGGCAATTGACGCTGTGCAACAGGGAAGCTCCACCAAGCTATCTTTGATAAAAGGCAAAGAGGGCCACAGTAGCCTTTCTGCGTTTTCTTGCCGTTTGCCGTTTGCCGTTTGCCGTTTCACTATTCCTACGACACATTTGTTGGAAAGTAAAAATGCATTGGAGTTCACTCTCTGCGCTTGCGCTTGTCGCACCTAGCCATGCGCTGATTCGATTTGGATGCTCACAGCTTGTGGTGGACAGATTGGATCCTCTGGTCAACCCCGGACTCATCCCAACACCACATCTACATCAAATCATTGGAGGCGTAAGTCGTCTACTCAACTTCGTACGTGCTCTGAACTGATTCTTATAGAACTCCTTTAATATAAGCATGCTTCCGGCCAACCATGACCCGCCAAAGTTATCCACCTGCACCACGTGTCAGCCATCCGGTAAGGTCACCCCGTTGAGTATCCGCTTCACAAGCTGATTTTTGCAAGATGATTTCAGCAATTACTGGACCGCTTCGCTGTACTTCCGCTCCAATAATGGCACCTTCAAGCGCGTTCCGCAGAAGGCCAACTCTGGATTTGAGGGGCAAAACGGCGGAATGACTGTATACTATATGCAGAACCAGCTCGCCGATTATACGCAGAAGGCTAAGGTCAAGGCTTTTCAGCCAGTGAGTGAATGACTGTATCAAATCTCAACGATGAAAGGTTTACTGAGTTCAACGTAGGGCTTCCGCATGTTGATCGGCAACCCCGCGATCAATACGAGAGCTGAGGCCGAAAAGTTCCCTCAGTTGACGTACACATGTCTCCAAACCATGGGAACTCGTTTCCCAGAGACCAAAGCATTCCCTACAAAGCCATGCCCTGCAGGTATTATGGTCAATTTGCGTTTCCCGACGTAAGTGGTACCTCGAAACACGGTCCTCTAAAATGGTTGCTAAAGTTTTATAGGTGCTGGGATGGTGTAAATCTAGATTCACCTGATCACATCTCGCACATGTCGTGTAGGTGATCCATCGAAGCACCTTATAACCAACGGTCGCTCACATACTCTAGATCCTGCTAGCGGTACCTTCGAATCACAGGGTCCCTGTCCAGCTACGCACCCCGTTCGCATGCCCCAGCTCATGTACGAGGTTATCTTTGAGACCAAAGACTTCAACAACAAGGCCGACTGGCCCACGGATGGCACACAGCCCTTTGTCTGGTCTTTCGGTGATGGGTCAGTAGTTTTACATCTCGATTCACATTTCAAGTAGCTAAACTATCTTAGAACGGGATATGGATCACACGGTGACTATGTCTTCGGTTGGAAAGACGACTCGCTGCAGAAGATCATGGATGATGCGTGCTATGTCAACTGCACGAGCATGAAGACACAGTCCATTGCTGCCATGAATGCATGCTCCATAGCGAACAAGGTGGATGAAGACATCGGCGATAGTACTTGTGAGTCTCTTCGATGCCCCAAAGACGAGAACAGTCTCCTAATACCAGCACTCAGGGATCTCCGAGCTTCCTGGAGCACCAAAGATGACTCTACATGCCGCCGACGGCTCGGTTTAAGCTCTCTTCTCCGCATATCAACGAAACTGTTGTTGCTGCCCTCGATAGAATGTAAACATCGCAATCGTTACACATGTGAATTACTTTATCAACTCTGCAGTATCGCTCCATTCTTCCGCAGCGCCATGCACACATTGTCTTCCGTTTTCCCCAGAAAATATAGACAGTTTACTCTCCCTCAGTCTCGGTTACGCACCTTTCAATCTATTCAGATCCCTGTACTTTCACATTGTCTCTTGAGGCCCCACACCAACCCCACACCCCACATCTCAACTAAATACAACGGAATGCACATAAATGTTGTAACTCTTGCTTGTGACGTTCTAGAAACTTTGCTTTGCATAATCGAGGATGAGGCTTATTTGCGTGTAGTGTTCCGTGCATATGATCGATTTTGCCTTGCTCCCTTCCGAGCTTCGTGTCACATCAATTATATCTTGCGGGTGCTTATAGCCTTGTGGGTTCTACGAATGCAGAATTCGCTTTCTTGAGATACATTTAGCCCCGACTGGGCCTCTGAATATAACCCCCGTCTACTCACTACTATCTATCCTCTACTCTGAAGAAAGCGAGATCGAAAAATTCACGTCACACGGCCCCATTCTGGATGAGTCGCTAAGCTTCCGAAAAAGAACACATAGGGAAAAGATACTTTCGTTAAGGACTATAAAATAGTACTCTACCCCTACTTATATCATTATGTTCATGTCTCCCCGTACGATGATATCAACAGCCCCCAAAACCATGCCCTGGGTTCCTTCGCTTCTAAGACTACTTCAAAAGGTCATCCTGCAGGCATATACCTTTAAAAAGGGTTGCTTTATGGTTACATGGAGGCGCCAGTCCTACGCATGTCAATAGATATCGGCATCTCTCTTCCTTCACTCAAATCGCGTAACACCAACATCATTTCTAATAGTCTCTGAAATTGTATATCCATCGATCAAACTCTGTTTGTTTAATCCAAAATTTCAATACGATTCGGAGTGGCTACATGATTTCCTGGAACTAAACAAGGATCACCTCGCCAAGGTAATGTGTTCTGAACTCTTTCCGTCTCCACACCAACTGCAACAGAATTGTCTCGACAAAGAAAAGTCTGTATAAAACTAAATTACGAAAATTTTATGTTTCTGGAGCCTTCTTCTACTTTGTCTACTGGCCAGAATCTCAGAATCTCAGAATTGGAGTCGACTAAGCCAAATGTTCTGGCGCAGTTTCTTCAAAATTCCGGAAATAGCACTGATGCCGCCGCACTAAAAGATGTCACCCGTAGAAATATTCTGTTGCTTTCTCGTTGGCTCAAATTCGTACTAGGGGGTTGTAACATTTACTGGGCATCAAGGCATGTTCTCTCGGAGTCTTAATATAAAACCATGCATAAAAGGACGTCCATGCGCTTGGCTGGAGTTAAGACTAGGCAGGATAACAGGACTGTGACTTGTCAAATTGAAATTGGCTACGGAATTGTAAAAAACATCGGCTGACGAATTACGCCCTGAACGAGAAAAGTAGATTGAAAGTTCAATGCTTTGGAGCCGTCTCCCCCCTCACTCTCCCACGACGCCTTCGCAATTCAGAGAACTTTAGCTGCACTATCATGTCCTGGAACCAAAAGGTTCGTTCGCCCCACTGATGTTCTGGGCCTCCTTCTCTCTTCCACAGTTTCCAGATAGAAACGACAAATTTCCCCCCACCAATAACATGCCCTGGGCCACATTCCTCTGGTTTATACCGGGGCTCAGGGGTTTGGGATAAAGAAGAATATGAGGATCCATGTGTTTAGAGATTCTGAATTCAAAATACCTGGCCAGCGTGTACATGTGGGCAACTCGAAAGAAAAATATGCTGGAGATGTCGAATCACGTCTTGACAGGGCTTTTCTCTCTTGCTCTTCTCAGTTTTTGCTTTCGACATGGAACAGATCTACCCTTCGATAAGGCCATTTGTTCTCGGATCCGGAGTCGCAAAATCACCTTCCATTCAACTCGTGTGGACAACTGGAAATAATACTAATAGCTACAAAAGTATTCTGCAATTTCTCTCCTCGGCCCTAAAACATTCTTCGAGTGGACGCATGTTCTGCGGAAAAGTAGCCTGACACTGCATATGCTTGGAGTCACTCCTGCCCTGCCCTCGTAGACTTAAGTTACCTGGATAGCTACTCACGACCGGTACCCCCATCCCGTCCATGCACACGGATTCTGGCGGGCTCCTCTCCTTCGTCCAATCAACGTACGACAACGACGATGCCCGCAACCGCATAGCTCTCATGCCCGGCTTTGCAGCGCTTCCTAGTCTATACGAGACTAACGCGGACGGCAGTTTAGCCCACCCCGGAATGGAGAGGTTCATGTATACGACAGCAGCCTTCGATGCGGACCAAAAGAGGCCGTCCCAACAGCCGGTGCAATCCTCACGCCCGTATAGGCAAGATTCTATGACGGGGGCAACACACATGAGATACGATCGTCGACGCCGAAAGTACATGGTTTTAATCCGAAGGCGAGAAATAAACCTATGTGGCAAGATCTGCGCGACTACCTGATCAAGGATCAGTGAGCTCACAGATGATGTCCAACCCTTAACCCCCAAGACTCTACAGTCTTAAACGGTCCGAGTATCCAAATCCTCGACCTTGGAGCGTCAGTGCGCCACTGCTCCCGCCATGGCGGGCGAGACGGACGTACCGGGCCCCGGGGGACGGAGAAGAAGACGCGCAGGAAGAACTAGAAAGCGGCGAGGAGCCAGACGGGTCAGATGAAGACGGCATGGGAATCTCATGCATTTGCAGAAGACTTAGCTCGAAAACGTATGATCTGTGGGTCTGAGAATTAAACTAAATGCTGCGGTACTCCATGGTGGCTGCTCTGGACGAGTCAGATGGCGTCATGGAGGGACGCCGTGTGCCATATCCCTTATGGATTCAACCGATGAGACTGCGAGGAAGACGTTTCCTCGAGAAATAAATGGTGGATGATGTAGTGGACTGTGTGGTTAAAGAACTATGCTATTGTTGGCATGTTGGTAGATCCGGCCTGGGGTCGAAAACAAAAGTGGTAAGAATTTGAATAGTGCGGGGACGAAAAGAGAGCCTTTTAAGATTCGTAAGTGGGACGTTCTATGACTTTTGGAGGGGCTTGTTATGGTCGATTGCGGAGTCTCTGATGAGTCGCGGAAATTATGGATGAAACCCTGGACGAAATTGGAGAAGATGAGGTTTGAATTTTGAGGGCTTGTGGCTATGGGGTGATGGTGAGCGAAGAGAAGGTGGTTATCATCGTTTGGAGAAGTTGATGTAGCTATGCTTTGAAGCGACGAGCGTTGTTAGATAGATGTTATCTCATGTAGCATAATTAGCCTGCCTTCATTTGATTCTTCAAGATAAATTCATTCGTTCTATCGAAGGAAATGCCCACACTTCGTCTATGAAATAAAGGCGAAGACCATAACTCCATACCAGTCTTGATCAGCTTGCAGGAACTACCACAAGTGAAATTTAGATAATGAGAAGTAGCCGGCCAAACGACGGAGAAAACTTCAGTCGCTTGCATCTTCAGCTCTAGAAGCCGCGTCCTCTAGTGAGCAAAGTTCTTTGGCGGCTCGGTAGGCGGTCCCTCGGGTGTAATGTAGCACTTGGTCATACCTCCGTCAACCACGAAGTCCGTACCATTGACAAAGCTGCTCTCGTCGCTGGCAAGGAAGAGAACGGCCTGTGCTTGCTCGACAGCCTCGCCAAAACGACCAGTCGGGAAGTGGACCTCGCGGCGAGCACGCTTGACCGCGTCGTCGCCAAGCCAATCTTGAAGGAGGGGAGTGCTACAGATTATCAATATTAGATCATTTGAAGAGTTGGGAGAAGAACTTACTTCAACGGAGCAGGGCAGAGCGAATTGAACCTGAACGCCTCCCTCGCATGGGTGATCGCAAGCTCCCTCGTCAGCGCCATGACAGCGCCCTTACTTGCTGTATATGCAAGCTGCGGCGTTGCACTCCCCACTATCGCGACTACGCTTGCGGTGTTGATCACGCTTGCCGTCTTCTTGTTGTGCTTCCTGAAGCTTAGAACTGCATGCTTGCTGCCGAACCACACGCCCTTGACATTGATCGCCTGTGTCAGATCCCAGATCTTCTCGGGGGTGTCGATGGCATCCGCATCATCGGCGTGCATGATTCCGGCATTGTTAAAAATGACGTCGAGGCCGCCCCAGGAGTCTACATGCTCAACCATGGCCTTGATGTCGGCTTCCTTGGAGACATCGGTGATTTTGGTCTCAACCTTCCTGGTCTTCGCTTCTGGGACGACTTCATGCAGTCTGGCAACGGCTTTTTCCAGCGCCGGGCCAGAAATGTCAGACATGAGGACGTTGGCCCCTTCTCGGACGAAGAGGATGCATGTCTCAAGGCCGATACCGCTGTTTTGGAGTTAGCGGTAGTGTGACCATGGTGACTTATGTGAAGATTATGAAAAAGAGTGGAGTTGCTTGTTAGTCTTGGGAACGGATAACGGAAGGATATCCACGGAATTCGGCGAGACTCCGAAAAAAGTGGGACCGAGAAATCAACGGCCAAATGTGGAAGAAACTCGGAAGTGAAAGAAATATAGTCAAAATGGCTATGTTTTTAAAGACAAAGTAAGGTGAATATGAAAAACGTACCCAGCTGCTCCAGTGACAATGCAGTTCTTTCCTTCGAGACGGCCCATGTTGAATGCGGTCGCCTTTGGATTTGAAAATGATAAAAGTGAAAACTCTAGTTCAAGATTAGCAAGAGAAGTGAGGACGCTCTGGTAGCATTTGAAGTGAATAGAAAGGTGTGACTAATATTTTCTGCAAGAGGGGACTAGCACACTTTCCTGTAGATCTGGGGGGGAGGGTAGAGACTTGGAATCAAGGATGCACAACTTACCCTTGAACAAAGATCAATTAGTATGGACAAGAGAGATGGTGTAAGTCAATATCGAGAGGACGTGTCGAGCGTTGAAGCAGGAGTAGAAGCAGAAACAGACGGTCGATATGGAAGAAATGGCCGGGTAGGGTCGGCGGTGGGAGTGCAAGCTTGTCATGCGTCCCGATAATCGGCCAAAAGCAGATTACTGTTAGATAAGAGCCAGATCGAGTGGCTGGCATTGTTGCTGGAGCCTTCCACCATGTGGTCCTTGCGTGCGGTGTGTCCGAGAGGCAGGTTTGACGTTGTCGTGATCCACAGCGACTACGACGACAGACGGCAGTTCTAGGGACGCGATGGTTGTACATCGCGGCCGTGGAGTGTGGGAGATGTTCCCCGCCAATCAGTGAGGGGCAGCATTGGAAAGCGCCGTGGCCGCCATCACGATGGGCGATGGAATTGATCTTCTGGGTCCACGTCTATAGAGGGAGAGTTGGGAGCCCGTCGTTGGATCCAAACTCACAAGATTGCCTTCCAACCCTGTCTGCTTATACGGCTTTATATGGCCAAATAGTAGACGTCCGAAGTATGACCTCATGTTGTGAGCCAAGCCCGTTCCGAGACGCACCCCTCATTGGCCCAAGCTCAGCCATCAACCTTTATCGTGCCCAGCTCAAACCTGCTTGGGAAGGCTCGACGCAGCTACAGATACACTTATCTTCATCGTAGTCCGACCTCCTCCCTCCTTCTACAGCTCCTCGCTGCCCCAATCCCCCCAATCCCGCGTTCCCTCCCACGCCTGGAAACGATGCCGGACACGCTCGACACCTCCAAGATAACGGCGGAATCCCTGCCCGAGCTGCTGAAGAATGACAAGGCGGTCAAAGTCGCAGGCATTGATGTGGATGGCGTGTTGCGTGGCAAGCTGATGGCGAAGAAGAAGTTCCTGTCCATAGCGCAGGAGGGCTTCGGCTTCTGCTCCGTTATCTTCGGCTGGGACATGCACGACCAGACGTACTTCAAGGAGCTGTCAATCAGTAACAAGGAGAACGGATACAGAGATCTGATCGCCGTGCCGGACCTCAGCTCGTTCCGCCGTATCCCCTGGGAGAACAACGTGCCCTTCTTCCTTATCTCTTTCTCGGATCCGGATACAAGGAGCAGTCTGAGCGCATGTCCGCGCAGCTTGCTGAAGCGCACCGTGGATAAGCTGCACGAGAATGGATATGGAGCCATGGCAGGAGGTGAGCCCCACCACATACCAATCCTATTCCTGCCCCTATGTGTTCTCGTTCTGAGGAATCGTCAGGTTCAATCCAAAGCGCACCGCTAACCATGGCGCTCACACGCTGTAGCGGAATATGAATTCTACCAATTTAGAGCACCGCAAACACATGACGGTCCTGATAACGAACGAAATTCTTCCTCGACCGCTACCTTTCTGCGCAATAACCCCGTAAACTCTTTACCGAGCCTGACAGAAGGCATGTTCGGATACAGCATAACGCGGCCGGTACACAATCTAGACTACTACTACGGCATCTTCGATGCCTGTGTAGATTTTAATTGCGGGATTGAGGGCTGGCATACTGAGAGTGGACCTGGTGTATTCGAAGCTGTGAGTTTTGATCCCCATGTAACCAACGCACATACTTTTCTATGGATCAACATAGCACAGCACTAACGTGTAGTGTAATATAGGCGCTCGAGTTCGGTGAAATAACCCAAATGGCCGACAGAGCCTCGCTCTTCAAACTCGTCGTAAAGTCTCTCGGCTCGAAATACGGCATCACACCGTGCTTCATGGCGAAACCCCGCGAAGGACTCCCCGGAAACTCAGGTCACATGCACGTGTCCCTCGTCGACAAGTCCGGCAAGAACCTCTTCTTCCGCGAGACCGAAGACACAGAGCACAAATGGCAAGACATACGCCACCTGTCGGATATCGGACGGCACTTTCTGGCCGGCCTGATCGACGGTCTCCCGGATATCATGCCCATCCTCGCCCCGAACGTGAATAGCTACAAGCGACTGGTAGAAAACTTCTGGGCGCCTGTGACGGTGAGCTGGGGCCTCGAGCACCGCGCTGCATCCATCCGACTCATCTCCCCTCCGACCTCTTCCCCGAAAGCCACCCGCTTTGAAGTCCGCGTCCCGGGCGCAGACACTAACCCACACTTCGTGCTCGCAGCCATCCTGGCCCTCGGATGGCGGGGCGTGGACAAGAAGATGGAGATTGGGATCCCGCCGCTGGGCAAAGGGGAAGATGTAGGCGGGAAACAGGATCAAGGTGTCAGACTAGCGAAGAGCCTGAAGGAGGCGACGGAGAGGTTTATGAGGAAGGAGAGTGTGGCGAGGGAGGTGTTTGGGGACGAGTTTGTGGACCATTTTGGCGGCACGAGACAGCATGAGATACGGTTGTGGGATGAGGCGGTTACGGATTGGGAGGTTAAGCGGTATATTGAGACGGTTTGAGAACGGTGGTGGGCACGAGGGCCAAGGGGGAAGTGGCGTTGTTATAGGTACGGGCGACTCTCTGGATCTTGTTTGTTCATATCTCAGCGATACCTTTCATGTCCCATAGCTAGAATGTACGAGGCAACATGTAAACCATAGGATAGTACGAGGACTCTTTCAATATCATCACAATTATCGATTGATTACATGGACTGCCGTCTCCTGTTGGGTATACACACGACGTCCCCCTCCCCACTCAACCGTCTACAACCCAATCAACCCCTTAATCCCCTTAACCTTCCCCCTCCAATCCCCGTACCCCAACCACACAATTCCCTGTGCCATCCCCCACGCCCTTTGTGCTGCCCCCCTCCCCTTCAGCGGCAAATCCATTGGCCCCGGAATACTCGTCTTGACCCCAGGCCACCTATCCCGTGTAATAGCCTTTTGATTACAAACCCCCCTCAATCCCTCTTTGCCCGCGAACCGCCCATACCCACTCCCCTTCATGCCACCAAAGGGCAGCTGCACCATGTACGTGACCGCGAAGTCGTTCACGGCGACCATGCCGGCGTGAACTTCTCTGACCACTCTCTCGAGATCGCGGGAGGAGGAGCCGTATACACTCGCGCCGAGCGCGTAGGGCGTCGAGTTTGCAATGGAGATGGCGTGGTCCACGGATTCGGCGCGCATGAGCAGGAAGACCGGGGCGAAGAGCTCGGTTTGCGCAATGCGCATCGAGGGCGTGACGTCGACTATGAAAGTAGGTTGGAAGTAGTGGCCACGCGGGAACTCGGGGTGCTGGAACTGTGATCCGCCGACCAGGAGCCGCGCGCCCTGGGCCACGGCGTCTTGGATCAGGGACTCGAGTTTCGGGAAGTTTGCAGATGAGATCGAGGCCCCGATATCTATGGGTGTGTCTGGGGAGCTATTGAGGATGGAGCCGGGGCGGAGGGCTGAGATGAGAGGGGTTAGATGTGTGATTAGGCGCGTGTAGACGTTTGGCAGCGCGATGACACGCTCGAGACCGATGCAGTTCTGGCCTGCGGATTGAAAGGTCCCGCGCATGAGGATACTGCACACGCGCTTGAAGTTGCTGTTGGACATGTCATCTAGTATGATTGCCGGATCTTTGCCGCCGAGTTCAACACACACTGGTGTCAGGGCTTTGGCGGCGGACGCGCAGACATGGTGAGCCACGGGGCGTGAGCCTATGAACGTGATGTGAGAGATATCCGGGTGCGAGGTTAGGTGTCCTGCGACATCGGGCCAACAGGTTACGGACTGGACAAGGGCGGACGAGTGCCCGCATGCTATGAGTGCGTAGGATGCGATGGTGGCGAAGTACCTGCTGGACCAGGCGGTTGCTTCGGAGCCTTTGATTATGATGGCGTTGCCAGCGAAGAGGGAAGCGATGACGGGGGAGAGCAAGTTGTGGAACTAGACATGTTTAGGTTCGGCCATCTCAGAGTACAAGGACGCTCAGCTTACGGGGTAGCTGGGCAAGTTAGATTTGAAGCTTAAGTAGGGTGGACGGGGACTTACTTCCAGCTCACACAAGCCGCAACAACGCCCAATGGCTGCCAAATCACCTCATTCTTCTTATACATCATGAGAAGATTCGTGGGTCTCCTCTCAGGCCTCAGCGCCTCCTCCCCATGGTCAATCGTCCACTTGAGCTTCTCAGCCGTAACTAGTATCTCGCCCAGACTGGCGTCTACCATCGTCTTTCCGGAGTCCAGACACGCGACGCGTGCAATTATCTCTTGGTTCTCCAGCACAAACTTGAGCATGGTTTTAAGAACCCTTCTCCGCTGCGCAAAGGTCGTTTGGGCCCATTGGACTTGCGCCTCCTTTGCGTCTCCGATGGCGCGGTCAATGCCAGAGGCCGTTGTGGGGAGGACGCGGCCGAGGGATTCGCCGGTTGCGGGACAGTAGCATTGGATTAAGGAAGAACCTGATACCTATGTTATACAGTTAGCCAAAGTCCGCAATCTAGCTTTGAAGTAGGAATATTACCTTCAACGAGGGCTCCGCAAGCACCTCGCCCTTCCAGCCAGGCTGGGCCTGCGCGGGTGGAGTGACAGCATACGGTACGGCAGCTTCTGGATCTGTACGGAGAAGAAAGTACGATAGGGCTAGGGTTAAGATGCCAATTACACCGAGGATGTAGGAGCTGTAGTCCTCGAGGCGCTCCATGACGCGCAATGGGGGAGGTGTTAATGGCGAGACCCTGGAATATTTTGGAGCTAAGTCTTTTGGCGGAACGGAAGTGGCAGGCCAATCAGGGACATTCTGGGAAAGGATCAAAGGGATTAGAATGGCCCTGCAAAGTACTGCTGTTATTACTAGACAGGACTCTATGGAATAGGAATATTCCTCCGCAAATAAAAGCATCTTCGTACATGGACAAATACAGATTGCTAAATAGTAAATCATAGCAAGTCAAAGCTGCTTTCAACAAAGCGCACCCGATGAGTGGCAAGTCCTCCCTACAAAGCTCGAAGGGTCTAGATGATATCCTATACACATCTCTGAACGCCAGGTATTATCCACGAACAAACACCAAATCCATGCATCTAAGCCAAATACATGGCCCAAAGAGTACTGCCACCTATATCCTATCAGTCCACCTAAGTCCACCACCGCCAGGCTTTACTCCAGATTTTCTCTCCGAACCTGCAAACTTTTGCTCGTCCTCTTCCCATTTCTTGCGCTCGACCCTCCTTCTCGCGGACCAGGCTCGAGAGAATTTCCATGCTTCAGTATCCGCGAGATTCCACTTCTCCACCATATCAACAATGCTTTTCATCCGCGCGTCCTTGCTCTTAATCGCCTCTCTCGCCTTCTTCAGTCTCTCCTCCTCATTCTTGATCCACTTCTCCTCCGGCTCCGCGACGTCCTTGATCGGCTCTGGCATGCCCGGCCTTGGGAATAGGGTGAGCCCAGATTTCACTTCTGCTTCCCCAGTCTTAGATGCTGCCTGAGGAAGACTGAACCCAAAGACGTAGTCCAGATCATCGTGCGACACTCGTTCGGCTGTTAGCCAGAGGGATCTGGACGCCGATTCCGGGGTGACAACTGTCTCTTTGAAGTGCACAATGCGCTCCAATTCACTGACTCCATCGCCGAGAAGTTCCTTGCTTTCGCCGAAGAGCCAAAGATTGCGCTGGGTCTCCCGGCGTAGGAATTCCTGATCCAGAGTATCTTTGGTGTAGTGGAGAGAGGTCAGAGTGTAAGGATGGGGGACAGTACCAACGGTGTAGAGCGATGTCGAGTTCTTGTAGGACGCAAGTAATTCTAGCTTCGATAGCTTCGCGGGGTCGCAAAACTTGCACTTCAATCGGTTCGGCGGGCAGGATTTCGGCAATGGAGTTGTAGGACATTGAGTCAGATTGCGGGCGATATCAATGGCTTCGTACATTAGCGCTGTGGTGTGTTCCGGCACGGGTTTGACGATAGCGATTCCTTCCGGGAAAGACTCCTGGAAGGTAAGGTGGAGATGAGAGTTGATTAGATTTGCGAGCAGATCGAGTCCTTCCACCTTGGTGGTACTGTTCGCCAGCTTCTCGCTAACAGACTTGTATTCTGTGCCAATGATGTCGGTGGAATAATACGCGATGCCATTGGCCTTTTTATCCTCTTTGATATCTCCTTTTGGGATCATGTTGATCATGATGCCGCCATTTTGCTTTCCAAGCTTCAGAATCTCATCCTTGTTTGCTGTTGTGTTCTTGAAAAGCGGATTGTCGACAAATTTTTGAATGGCATGGTTGACAGCGGCTCCCTCGCCGTAGAGGACTGCGTTCTTCAACGCGTCGATATAGGATAGCTGGGGAAACCGGTTTCTCCGTAGGAAACTCAACATGGCATTATCGTGCTCGGCCATGGGGACTGCCAGCCAATTGGCAAGAACTCCACTGCCCATGTGCCCCCAAGCAAGCCATCTCATTATCTCTACCTCGGATTTCTTGTCCAATTTCAAGCGCTGCACGAGATCGTACTGCGGGTGCTCCATTGCTTCTGCGCTGGACAGCACCTGGGGTCGGAAGCCTTGCGCCCACCAAGCTCTCCGCCAAGTGAGGATCAGCCTGTTCTCCGCCTCTGACACGGCTTTATCCTGCTTGCTCGGCGCATCGTAGTAGGTGTAGATCGGGGGCCGTTCTATGAGGGGCGGGAGTACGGCGCGGTTCTCATCTAGGGTGGTGGACGAGGAGAATGGACTGCGCCACTTGAAGTCGCTGAACCATTCGATAGCTCGGTACGAACTCGAGCTCGTACTATTCGGCTGTGTTGGCGGCTTGTGCGCGGAGGGGCCGAAGGGATTTGGGACCGAGGGCAGATCTGGTATGCTCGGGAGGTGCGGGTTCTTGACGTGGTCTACTACGTCCTCGTAGGAGGGGATGTCGGCAGACGAAGGGGTCCCGAAGAGGCCGAGGGTGACTATGACGAAGAGAACAAGGGCGAGGAGGAGCTGGAAGCGTCTCGGGGGCGTCTGCAGCCGTATGGGATACCCACACAGTGTGCGCTGGACCGGCATGATGAGGTCGGATGGTGGACAGACGTGAGCGAAGGGACGGTTATCAGGACATTTGGGCCAGGCAACCCCTGAGCTGGGCGAGGCTAAGGAGCCTGGCGAAGGAGGGGAGACGGCGCAAAGACGGAACACGGCAACCAGCACAAGAAATGGCAAGGCAGAAGGGGAAGCTGATTGTCTTGCACGCACGTCACACAACAACGGCGCTGTGGCAGCTCAAGGGACGCGAAAGGGCCTGGACGTCTGGAGGCAGCAATTAGGGTAGGGCTGAGGCGGACAAACAGTGGCGCCGTGCACCCCCGGATTTTGCAGGTGGCAGATGCGGTCCGATGTCGCTCAATTTATTGGGCCAAACTTGTCGTGCTATGCGTCATTTTTTGTATCTTTTCGTGTGCGACTCCAAAACTTCGAATCACGGCATCCCAGGTCGAGTCACACGGCAGATGCTGCCTCGTACAAGCTTCTTGCAAACTTCCCTCGCCGCTCTCTGAACAGTCGGTCAGCCACCTACCAGCCTCGTCATCCCACTTCAGAGCTCCGCGCCGGCACATGCGACCCCACTACGCCCTCAATCAGCGCGCAGACCCCAATTGACCGCCGCAATGGCCTCAGAGCCTGTGTCCGCCATTCCAGATCCCACTGCGGATCTGCATTGGTCCGACTTCAAGGGCCCCATCCACGACATCTTCGCCGCAAACGCGAGAGCGCACCCCGACCGAGCATGCGTCGTCGAAACTGCCACGAGCAGCTCTCCAGAGCGCGCATTCACATACAAGCACATCTTTGAGGCGACGTCGGTGCTGTCCCACCACTTCGTGCAAAATGGAATACAGCGGGGCGACGTAGTCATGATCTTCGCCCACCGCGGCGTCGATCTGGTGGTCGCCATCATGGCCGTGCTTGCTGCCGGCGCTACCTTTTCAGTGCTCGACCCTCTGTGAGTTGGATGAGTGATTTGCACATACAGCCATCTAACGCCAGGCGTAGATACCCTCCAGACCGCCAATGCATCTACCTCGAAGTCTCGCAGCCCCGCGCCCTCGTTGTCATCGACAAGGCCACTCGAGAAGCAGGCCCAATATCAGACCAAGTACGCAATTACATATCCGAGAATCTGCATCTGAGGACCGAGGTGCCGGGGTTGCAGTTGAGGGACGATGGAACACTCGTGGGAGGGCTCAAGGGCGACAAAGACTGCCTGGAGGAACAACAAAAGCTAAAGGCAGACCTGCCGGGCGTACTCGTAGGGCCAGACTCGACACCCACCCTATCCTTCACTTCTGGATCGGAGGGGAAACCCAAGGGCGTCAAGGGGCGGCATTTCTCGCTGACACACTACTTCCCCTGGATGGCAGAGACCTTTGGGCTGTCAGAAAAAGACAAGTTCACAATGCTGTCTGGAATTGCACACGACCCAATCCAGCGAGACATATTCACTCCTCTATTCCTCGGCGCACAACTGCTAGTCCCCAGCAAGGAGGATATCCAGCATGAGAAGCTGGCAGAGTGGATGCGCAAGTACGGCGCTACGGTGACACATCTCACTCCTGCCATGGGTCAGATTTTGGTTGGAGGCGCATCGGCAGTATTCCCAAGCCTGCACCACTCATTCTTCGTCGGCGATCTTCTGATCAAGAGAGACTGTAGGAGACTGCAGGACCTCGCTCCAAATGTTCGCATTGTCAACATGTACGGAACGACGGAGACCCAGAGAGCAGTGAGCTTCTACGAGGTCAAAAGCCGGAACGAAGCCCCAGACTTTCTCGACAGTCTTGGAGAAGTCATTCCCGCAGGCCGTGGAATGAACAACGTACAGTTGCTAGTTGTGGATCGCGAGGATCGGAATAAAATCTGTGAGCCAGGCCAGAGTGGCGAAATCTACGTCCGAGCAGGTGGGCTGGCTGAGGAGTATCTGGGGCAACCCGACCAAACATCATCCAAATTTATTGAGAACTGGTTTGTGGATCCCAAGACATGGGTGGAGGCAGACAAAAAGAGAGTTGAGAGTCAATCAGCGCCCGAACCGTGGAGGCAGTTTTACAAGGGCCCACGGGACAGGCTGTATCGGTCTGGTGACTTAGGTCACTACGGGGAAGATGGAAACGTGCATTGCACGGGGCGAGTTGATTCACAAGTCAAAATTCGAGGGTTCCGGATTGAGCTTGGAGAGATTGATTCCCACCTAGCTGCTCACCCTCTGGTTCGCGAGAACGTCACCCTACTCAAGCGTGATGCATATGAAGAACCAACACTCGTTAGTAAGTATGAATGACGAATACACACTCGTCATTTTGCTAACTCAACAGGCTATATTGTTCCCGAGATGAAGCGTTGGAAACAATGGCTTGAAGAGCGGCACGCAACAGATGTCGAGACAGATGATACTAGCATGGTGACAATGTTGAAACGGTTCAAGTATCTCCGAGACGACGTGCGAGAACATCTCAAGAAGAAGCTTCCAGCATATGCCGTTCCGTCAGTGCTAGTACCGCTTATTCGATTTCCTCTGAATCCGAACGGTAAAGTCGATCGACCTGCGCTGCCGTTTCCGGAGCCGCAACAGCTCGCCGCAGCCGGAGCAAGAAGGCCTTCACAACTAGGCACGGCACTCACCTCAACAGAAAAGACTTTAGCAAACATTTGGGCAGATCTACTAGGCGATCGCGGCGTCACTGCGGATACTATAAGCGGCACTGACTCCTTCTTCGACCTTGGTGGCCACAGTATCATCGCTCAACAGCTGTTCCTCAAACTTCGTCAACAATGGAAGGATATCGATGTTCCCATGAATACCATCTTCCAATATCCTACATTACGAGGCTTCTCAGCCAGCATCGACCAGGCTTTGGACCCCATTGGTCTTCGACTAGACACAGGAGAGGCAATTGATGACGAGCCTGAGGATGAGGCCTACTCGGCGGATGCACGTGAGCTGTGTAAGCAGCTGAGCGATTTCAAGACGAGAGAGCCTCTGAAACCAGGTGAGGAAGTCCACACATTCTTGACCGGTGCTACGGGTTTCTTGGGAGCATATATATTGCGGGACCTCCTTGCACGCCCCGGAAAGGTCACAGTTCTGGTCCGAGCCAAAGACGCAGAAGCAGCTCTCGGCCGCATCCGGGAAACGTGCCAGGCATACGGCCTCTGGGAAGACGGTTGGACGTCTCGTGTTGAAGCCTTTGTTGGAGACCTCGAGAAACCCAACTTCGGGCTCTCACCAGATATCTGGAATACTCTGGCTGACTCCGTCGACGTTGTCATCCACAATGGCGCCTTGGTTCACTGGGTCCTCCCCTACTCCCGGCTCCGCGCGCCCAACGTGCTCTCCACAATATCTGCTCTCCAACTCTGCTCCATTGGCAAAGCCAAGAACTTTGGCCTCGTGAGCTCAACATCCGTCCTCGACACAGAACACTACGTTGAGCTCTCCGAAACCAGCCTCTCCGAAGGCGGCCCCGGTGTTCCAGAATCAGACGATCTAGAAGGCGCCCGCAAAGGGCTCGGCACGGGCTACGGCCAGAGCAAATGGGCCGCCGAGTACCTCACACGACAAGCGGGCAAAAGAGGCCTCAGCGGTTGCGTGATCCGCCCCGGCTACGTAACCGGCGATCCCATCTCAGGCACGACAAACACCGACGACTTCCTCGTGCGCATACTCAAAGGTTGCATCCAGCTCTCATCCCGACCCTCGATCTCCAACACCATAAACATGGTCCCCGTAACCCACGTGTCGCGGGTAGTCGTCGCATCCTCCTTTTCCCCACCAACCGCGCCCCTCAGCGTCGCACAGATCACGTCGCACCCGCGCATCACATTCAACCGATTCCTCGGTGCGCTGGAACTGTACGGCTATGAAGTCCCCGAGATCAGGTATGACCACTGGAAGAAGAAAATGCAGGCCTATGTCTCCGATCAAACGGGCTCTTCCTCAAAATCCGGAAAGGAAGAGCACGCGCTGCTTCCGCTGTACCATTTCGTGACAGGAGACTTACCCGCTGATACCAAAGCTCCCGAGCTTGATGACAAGAATGCAAGAGAGGCGCTGAAGAGCGATGTAGCATGGACGGGCCAGGATTGGACAGCGGGAGGCGCCGTGAGAGAAGATACTGTGGGTGTGTATTTGAGCTATCTGATTGAGTTGGGATTTATGCCTAAGCCGGAGGGTATGGCGATGTTAGCGTTACCGCAACCAATAGTGAGCAAGGAGCAGAGGGAGGGTATGATGAAGGTTGGTGGAAGGAGGGGTGTCTGATTTATGCCGTTTTTTTATGCGCGATCTTGGGGTCTTTGTTGAAGGGAATCAAGGAGGGAGGGTTTTATGTGTCTTGGGTTAGATAAAAAAGGAAGTTGGTATAGTTCTGGTTGGAAAGATGGTAGCGGGAAAGATGACAGGATCAAGAGCAACTACAAAAGAGATAGATGTCACGTCTTCTACATCTTCGCATACACACATGCCTCGTCTGCGACTTCAAAAGAATACCATCTCATTCTTCGTTCTTAATGATATGTATATACTATGGTCATGTAGCCATCGATCCCTCTTCCTCACACCCTATAGTCTCTCTTCTCGGAAGCCTTCTTCACTAATCCCTCAGCCTCCTTCATCACATCCGTCCCCACCCTCCACGTCCTGAGAACAACGCCCTTCTCCTTCAACACCTGCTCGGCGCGCGCCCACCGCTGCCGCCACAGCACCTCCCTCTTGCTCATTTCGGGCGGATACTCGCCGTTCCCTCCATTCGCGCCGCCGCCGCCTAGCGTGGAACTCGTGTTCGATCGATTGAGGAACTGCGTCGGCGCCGTGGTGGAATAGTTTGCCCCGGGTCGGGTTGACGGGTGCGGGACGGAAGGCGCGTGCTGCCATGCGCTGTTGGCTTTGGTGCCGACGTACGAGGCTGCGGCTAGCGGGTATGTTGTTATACCGCGATCTTTTTCGCGGCGTGGTGGGGGCGGAGGGGGAGGCGTCCTTTTACTGGCTATTGAGGTGCCCATGGAGGTTTGACTGGGTTCTGATGGGGCAGAGGAATAGAGGGAGGAGGCGGCGGGGAGCTGATTATATGCCGAGACAAGCTTATCGCGGGCCATGCCTGCGTAGGTTCTCTCTGAGGATTGGGGTTGCTGGAGAGGAGGTTTAGGGCCTAGTTCGGGGTTTGACGAGGGCGTTGAGAGTTGTTGCGTTAGGGGGCTGGGTTGATAGATGTTGGAGGACGGACGGCGGGGCCCGGGTGGTGGTGGGGGTTTAGAGGAAGTAGAGGATGGAGCTGAAGAGTCGCCTGAGGAGCTTCGTAGTGCAGCGGGTTTCTTAGGGGGCATCGGAGGTGCGGATTTCGCGCTCGCTATAGAAGTAATGGACGCACGCTGTCCTTCTGTTTCCAATTTTGTGTCTGTGTTGGTGCGACGCATAGCGGGAACGGATTCAGGCTCGTCATCTGAAAAGTCTATCAGGTTTGCCACAGGTTCTCGAGGTGTTGGCTGCGTCTTTCGGGGGGGAAGCCTTGGCCTCAGTTCTGGGTGGTCCTGGTCGATTTCAGGGAATATCGACTTTGATCGTCTCCGCTCGGCTTCATCCGCATCACGCAGAGAAGCTTCCATAGCAGCCCTCAGTTCAGGATCATCATCTTGGCCAGAGGAGCTTGAGAATCGGCTGGGTGTGCTTCCGGCTCCACGCTGCGATGATGATGAAGATGACTTGTCGCCTGACGTTTGTCCAAATGAGGGATCAAAGAATCCTTCTTCTCCTCCCTCTGTTGTTGTGACGTCCCGAATGAATATAGCAATCACTCGGCCGGGATTCTCCAAAACGAAGTCGGTATACACTTCAAGGTCCGCTTCGCCGCTGTCTCCCACCAGCATGAATCTTCTGTCAGGAAAGTCGCGAGCGATTTTATCAAGTGTACTCTTCTTCCGCTCTGCAACAGGCTCGAAGATGCCTTGGAGCATACCACTGTACTGTTTGAGATGGAACGACCCAGGCGGAAGCCCAGCCATTTCGAAGTACTTCGAAATGACAGGAAAGAGTTGCCAAGGCGCGTTTGAGACGTAGTGAAATTTTACTCCCATCTGTGCCATCCGGTTATACCAATCTTTCACTCCATCAATTGTGAGATCGCCCAGGTCTCTAATGAAAGCATTGCGGAATATCTCCCGCGCGCCACTACTGATCGCAGAATGCTTGATCGTGTCATCGATGTCGCTTATTACACTTACTCCTTGCGACTCAGTGATGATGATCTCCTCCGTTGCAGACAGCTTGTCCGATGCGAGAATCCGGACATGTGTGGGTACAAAATCTAACGCCGCGCTAATACTGAAATGACCCGAGGGGTTGGTGTATACTGTCCTTTGCTTGGAGATGTCGTCGTTGTAGAAGAAAACGCTGATAGGGGTATTTGCCATTGGAATCGCAAGGAAATGTCGTAATCTCGCCATCAAACGCTGGTTCGCCTCCGCAAGCTCGGCTGGACTCATGTCGGAAGGCTGGTTCCATGACTCTCTCTTCTGCAACGGCTTGATGCCGTCATCACTCCTCAAAGAATTGCTAGATGGAGTATGTGAGGGCTGGCGTGGGCGCAGATTCCCCCTCGAGTCTGCAGAGCGGATACTGTCTCGACTCTGAGCGCGATACATTTGCGTAAAGTCATCGTCTGCGGCCGGCTTTTCGCTATAGGCGCCCTTCGCCGCTGTTTCCGCCTCTTTCTCGCCTTTCTTCAGAATCTCCTCGGCTTGCTTAGCAGCTAGATTCTCGTCGCGCTGTGCTTGTTGAAGATGTGCTCGTTCTCGAAGACCAGTGTGGCCTGGGCTCGGTTCCCTACTACTTATAGGACTCACGGACGAGCTCGGAGGCCTTGCGCCAGCAGGTGGTGCTTGTATTCCGACGAGTTGCCGTGCGAGACCGATGAATAACCTCTGTTTTCTTGACATCTGTCCTTTGTGCGGCGAGTAGATCCATCCTCGGACATCCACATCCACAACAGCATTATCGTCCTCATAGTTATTCCACTGCTGTTTCCAGAATTCAGCATCTCCAGCTCCGCCCGAGTCTCGCACGTCGCGGCCGTCGCCTACGGTTTCTTGTATGGTACCCGGTTCTGCTTCCGGCTGGGCGGGTCAGCGAGAGAAACGGTACTGGTAGAAGTGATGTTTACCTTCTTCTTAATATGCTTCCGCGCATAACTCGGAAATAGTATCATCTCCTCCTCCCCACTCCGCACAACTGCTGCATCCGTAAAGCTTCCAGGTGTATCATCCTCATACTCGTATGCAGCATCTCGTCTGCTGAAGCCTGGTGCATATTGTTCTGTGTACGACTGTCTCATTTCATTGGCCGCCTTGAGATACCCCGCCAGCTTCCTTCTCCTCGCGCCCGGCTGCCTGCCGCCATCGCTGTCTTGGTAACTCATGGTTCTTTTGCTGGATTCAACTGCACCGGGGCTTTGTGTTAACTTCTGCCGTCGAAGACGAGCCTCATTTTCAAGGTAGTTGGTGCCTAAGAGTTTCCGTGTACGCCCACGTAATCGCCGCAGGATTCCCGGTTTTCGACCGAGTTTGAGCGCCTGTCTATAAACAATGTACTTGTATATCCGTGCTTGCGTCCGGTGTTTGTAGGAGGGCAAGGTCTCGTGTCGGAACCGTGAGAGCTGAGCGCGTGCCCGTGTCCTCGTGTGGGGGAAGAGATAGCGAAGGAATGACGAGAGATTCCGACGGAAGGGGTATTTGGGCATCCAGATGGATGCTTACGGTATTTCCTGCTGAAGAAGATTAGTCGGGGGCAAAGAGTTAAGTGAATGGCATTGTCACAGCATCGCAAAGCTGGGAATTCCGCCGGCAACGTCATCATTGCTTATTCGCGCGTGTCGGGTGTCCGCGCACGGGCCACGTGTTTCTCCAAGCAGCAGGCAAAAAAGTACAATATCTAATTTATATCAATTTATCTACCTAGTACGAAGCGAATATTTCTCTATATTCATATTCCAAAAACTCGTTGCCTAGAGGGATGCAATTCGGGAGTCGTTCAGGGGTAGGATCTCAGTTGACACGCAACATCCATGGTTGTGACTTAAGAGGACTTCCCCGATAATATTACAATGCTTTCATAAGTCTTCGTCTCAACCACCTTGTATCTTCCAGTACCTGACAGGCTCCCTACATACAACTCGCGTACAAATGTAACCCCTCACACAAGGTTTATAGTCGATTTCAGTGCCACTGTCACAGCTGGGACATCCTTCTGTAAGATGTCGACAATTTCGTTCCAAACGCGTAGAGAAGTCTTCTTGTTCTCTTCCCCTGCAATACTGGGCGCTACTGGCTGCACCATGTCACTCTTCCAAAAGCGACCATGTACCCGCTCACCCTCAGTCGTTGCGCTCACGAGAGTTCTTGATCCCTGTTCGGCAGTGCGCATCATGATCGCTGAAAGAATGGCAAGCACCACCTTGATGCCAGGGAACTGGGTGTCTCGGCCGAGATCCGTCCTGACAAAACCAGGACAAGTCGAAGTTACAATGACATCCTGTGAAGAGATCCCTTCGGCGAGCTTGTTGGCGGCGAACATCAGGAAGAGTTTTGTTATAGTGTATTGCGAGTCGGGGTCGAAATTCTCGGCAGTATTGTATTCTTGTAGTAAGCTGGTTCCCTGGAGTAGTTTAGGGGGAATTTTGGCGTTGACAACGAGGCCGGAGTTGACGAACTCCAGGACGGGGATCTTTCCAGTGACTTGTTTAGATGCCTTGAGTTTGGGAAGTAGTAGAATCCCGAGGAGTATACTGGAAAGAACATGCACTTGTAGATCCTCTTCCCAACCAAGCTTCGATTGCACGAATTTGACCTTGCGGACTCCAGCATTGAGAATGGTAACAGAAAGATGATCCAAACCCTCCGCACGCCTAACAAACGCTAGAACGCTGTCGTAGGAGTTCATGTCCAGTTGCCAGACCTCCAGTTGGTCTTTATTCCCAGTCCGGGTCTCGATAGCTATCTTTGCAGCGTCTCCCTTCTGTAGGTCCCGAACGGCCAGGATAACTTTCGAGGCTCCCAGGGCTGCAAACTTAGAAGCTGCTTCGAATCCGATTCCAGAGTTGGCGCCTGTAACGATGACATTACGTCCTGCAAACGACTCGGTGACGATTTTCCCTGGGCTGATCCATTTGCCCTTCAAAACGTTGAACAAGAATGATGCAGCCATGATCAATGCGAGAGAACGGGGAGACGGATCTAGAGATGTCGGATACGAGGATTTGATATATATGCCTCAGAGGGTGATTCAGATATGAAGAAATGAGAGCTGGTACTAAAGAGACTGAAAGAGACTGACAATTTCGGAGTAGTAGTAGTGAATGACAACCAAGAACCGTATGAGTTTATATACCTATGACCTCTTTACCAGTTCGTCCGAATGTGTACCTACTCTTTCCCGATCTGGTACTGTTACCGTAAATTCGAATAGTGGCATAGTCTCTACCCTAGGATAGGAAGCGGTAACAATGGGCAGAACAGCGCCTATTTGCTAAAAAATTAGACCTCTCGTGTCGCTTTCCGGTCGGAATTTTGAAGGTTCCTCCCTAATCATCAAGGGAAATAAGCTCAACGGATTGCGGGGACGAACGGCAAGCTTCGTCCGAACCCTAGAGAGAGATTTGTAAGACTACATCTTGTGTCCATCCGATAAGCCATGGCAAGTTTTAATGCCACTTGCCCATGGAGCTAGACAATAGAGAAGACGGGGATGAGAATGAGGATCTCGTTGAGCATTCGATGTGGCTGGAGATACGCTAATGACTAAGCGATCTGAAATTCCGATGCTACGCCGATCTCGACCTCGACAGCTTGACCTCGAATCACAAGTGAAGGCAGGAATCCACGCCTCGCCATGCTTGCTTTATCCTCGCCCACCCTTCGAAGTCGCTGATATCTACCCTACCCATCGAGGACACCACGTTTGGAGAGCCGTCTAGCATGTCCTTCAAACCGAACCAACCCCACGGCGGCCCCCCCGCTGGAGCTCCTCCAAATATGGCCGCCAGCTTCAATGCCATGCTGCAGCGCTCTCTTCAGGACCAAGGGCCACCGGAGCCCGCTGTTGAGGCGCCCAGTAACCCACCATCAGCCATTGGTGAGATTCTGGTCTTCACACACTCGGTTCGAGATCATCTCTCTAATAGATTCAATCACAGGATACGGAGGAGTATACAATGCCACGCCCCCACCACAGTTTGCCGCCCCGAATGTCCTCGGTGGCGCCCGAGGGCCCGCGCCTCAGCAGATACTCCCTGTGGATCTCCCGCCCCAAGCCTTCCTCACCTCTGCGATGCTCTTGGACATGGTCGACAGTAGGCATATTCAGCCCATTAGGCACTTGATATAGGGCCAAATGCTGATGCACTAGCAGAGAAAGTCGATGTTTTACTCCGCGACGAGAAAGAGTACATTGGGATCCTGCGATCTTACGACCAATTTGGTGGGCTTCCACTTTCTCATCTGTCGTGCACCAATAGCTGACAATCTCAGCTAACCTCGTCCTCACCGAATGCTACGAGCGTATAGCCGCCCGCAATCCCGAAGCTATCGAAGACCCGACGATACCGAAATGGCTGATATGCGACGTCAAGCTCCCTGGCGTCATGACCATCCGTGGCGAGAACGTCACCATTTGTGCCACCGTAGACCTCGACCGGGAAGACAGTCCAAAGGGAGTCACAGTCGCGCTGGAGAAGGACGTGAGGGCTCTAGCAGCTGCCCAAAAGGCCGACAAGAGAGATTCGGACGCCCGAAAAGCGACAGCGCTAAAGAAAGCTGGTATAGAACCAGGCTTTGGGATGCAGGGTTAAATATCGTCAGAGATTCATTGTTGACTGGCTTCGATGACTTACTTCTATCTATGAGATTATGAGGGCGGGCTAAAGCTGGTTTAGCTCACGAGGACATGACGATAATCTGCGTATGATATATCAATGATACCAGGACGCTAAAAAGTCCATCTGAAATGACTTCATGGTAACAGATCAATGCGATTGAGAGCTCCGTAAGGTGTATTACTTGCAGGCAACATCTTCACCTATGTTCATAGTGACATGCACGAAATTGAGGGAAAGAGCTGGTCTGTATTCAACACCCTACGAGAGCCATTAACCAACGATAAATACACCTTCACTTCTTCTCAAAGACAGGATTTAGCAGGCCGGTGCATATTTACAAGTTGTCCACGCGAATGTAGGAGGATATCGCCACCGAAATGATCGGCATGCATGTGTATAGATCGAAAGATTTGCCTTCTCTAATCACAGCGAATTCAATTTCACTAGATGGACAAAGTGAGAAACATCATAGAGTAAGAAAGAGTTGTAGGGGATGAGGGATGATGGAAGTCTGTGTAGTTAATAAGAAGAAGTTGTGAGGTGGCTCTTGTTTAGAAACGGGTGCTCGCGAGCCGACGGAGAAAGGAAGCGGGGTGTATGATTTTACAACCCAATGCGTATTAATGTGTTCGGGATTTCAGCTCTTCGTCCTACGTTGGGTTTTCAAGGCTACACGAGCGAAGCGAAAAGATAGCGAAAAGAACCAGAAAGAGGATAAGAAGAGAATTTTAGTGCTCCTAGACCGTGTTATATCTGCCGGAAGGAGTTGTAACCCTAGTAAATCATCTCTACTGTGTTCAATATATGCGCGCCAGCAGGGCTTTTGCGGTGATTGTCTAGACTATGTCCTGTATTATCAATATATATTTAGCGTTCACTTCGTGCAATAAAGCGCGCGGGATCCAATGATTGAGCTCCCGAGGACTCGGGAGTTATTCAGTTGTCAGATTGCCCGTACTCTGGCCTTTCGGAGGCCTTCAAGTGGCCACCCGACAAAGGAATGATTATCGGTAGTTGTGCTATTTGAACGGCGTTCGGGTCCCGTCAGGACGGTAAATTCGTCACGAAACTACTAACGCATTCTTATAATCACGCGGCGGCCTACTTCAGCATAGTAGCTAATATCTCCGATATATGGGAGCGTGGTACGTTTAGGTTGTCGGGCCATCGAGGCTTCGCCGTTTGGGTTGAGGATGATTATGGAGGGCATCGGTTGCCGACGGAGTCGTGAAGCACAACTACAAAGTCAGGGGTCAGAAATAATGCAACTATGCTTTCTTTTCCTTGTATCAAGTTATGCTGACCGCTAGCTGCGAAGGATGACAGCGGTGTAGACGAGAGACCCTCTAGTCACCGGCCGGGGGTTTCCGCTCTCAGTCGCATCGCTTTGGATAACCCACACATATGTGCCACATCGAACATGAGGCAATCGATGTGACCGAATGATGGTCTTCGTAGGAGGGCCTGGACTGCAAGAGCAGGAAGCCAAGTTCGTTTCGTGATCGGTGTGTTAATTCGCACTGCTTTCGGTTACTGTTGGGCGTCTAGCCTCGAGGAGGTGGTAAAGGAGGCGGCACTTGGATCTGCGCCTAGCTTTAGCAGTCATAGAGAACGGCCCGATGAGTTGAAGGATTGTATAAGTATCATCGATGCTCGTAGGGATTCGAGGGCTCTATTCTTCCTACTCTTGAGACGTTCGCGGAGCTTCAGTGTGGGTGGAGGCAGACGCGCACTGGAGAAGGTAATCAGCTATGCGAGTTCGTCTAGACCCGCTGGAGCAACGGCATGTCTCGTTGAGAAGAAGGACGAAGTTGAGGTTGGTGGGCAGCTGAATGGTCTCTGAACTGGCTCGCAGCCTACTTAGACACGGAGCCTAGCATCTTCGTCGCTCGATCTCGCAGGGAGGCTTCGGAACGAATTGAATACTGATGGCGGCGGTTAGCAAACTCAGGTCAGTATTAAGCCACAATGTATCTCGCAACGAAGAGTCTGGAGCGGAGGTGAGTCTGTTGTCGAATGGGCTGGAATGCGGCAAGAGCTAAAGGGGGCTAGCTTCTTAGTTGACCCGTGGAGGATATCCAAAACCAACGTCATGTCAAGAACATTTCTTCCCTTGCTCATCGCCGTCTCTTTTCTTCCTCGTCAGCGCGGGATTCCCATGGTCCGGATTCTGAGTCCTCTACATACGAAGAACACCCCCATCGACCTGTGCCGCACCAGCGCGGGGATTTCACTGCACACTACACTCCGCAGCCATCTATGCTGTTCAGCCTTGCAACACCAATCCCGCAGCATCCTAGGATCTGCCTCTTTCAAATTTGAAGGCGAGCAAGTTCGCGACCAATTTAGCTTCCAGGGAGCAAAACACAAGAAGTTTACCTGCTTCTTCCACTCAAAGAATGGGAAATCCTCCGCTACAAAGGCGACTGCGACGATATCCTTTCCGACCAATACCAAATGTAGTTAACGAGAAGATACTACGAATTGAAGAGTCTCAAGAGAGGCGTGGGGGAAATGATATACAGTGGACAAGCCACCGTGCTGAGGTGTGGTGACTGATCAAGCACCCAAGGGAAAAGAAATGATTGAATTGAGAGATCAAACAACTTTGAGGGACATTATGGTCATACTACTGTCAGATTTGGGCGACTCTTGCAAGATGATCTAACTACGCACCACGCCAGAGGTCTACTTGCTCCGCTTGACTTGGCATTTCCTCTTGGTGCATAGCAGAATTGGACCACCTCTCTCTTCCTGGACATGGCCTTCCCTTCTCTCTAGGAGTCGACCTTTGCCCTGCTGGTCCCAGGCCTTCGGAGGTATGGTCTACCGGACATCAGAAAGAACTGACATCTTTGCCGTACACCATACATACCTCCTTCGGTACCCTTCTCTTCGTCGTCCCTCTATTGGGTATATGTCTCGAGTCCTATGCCGGATCGAGATGTCCGACTCGTCCAGCGAAAATAAAGGCGCTCAAATTCAAAAATTCCTCCCGTGGTGCAATATCGATCCTAGATTTATACGTCCCTAATCGGGTCATATCGCGGACGCGTCTCGATTGGGGATTGATCTGATGGCGGAGGGCTTTGCGGTTCCGACTTGACATCCCACGGGCTTGGACTTAGAGTTGGTGACCCGGTATTCTCTCTCTCTCTTCCTCCTATTCCTTGCAACATGCTACCTTCGGCTAAACATTCGATATTATTAGCTACATGTACATGCATATACATATGCTAACCTGCTAGGGTATGCATATAAAGACGGGTGCGCGCGCAACATACCATACTTTCGTTGGATGTCCCGTAGCAGCTGCGACATTCGCCACTTCAATATAATCATTTCAACCGCGGGTATGCCCTCTGCGACCAGCCGACCGTTTATCCGCCCCAGCATTGTGTCCTTTTCGTTCGCGGGGATAAGGATCCATCTCGTCCAGTCTGTGTGTGCTTCCGAGAGCTGCTTGGCTTCGTCTTTGGTAATGAACTACTTCTTGTCAGTCCTGCCTTTCTCCTTTCCGTTCCTGTCGACTCACATAAAATCGGTCCCATTGCTCCTTGTTGTGGCCCGCAGCGGCGCGGGCCTCATGGACTGTTGCGTTTATCCGAATACTCATCGTCTGACGAACAAACTGGGAGCAAAACCGACGTTTAAAGGAAGACCGAGCAGGCTCTGGAATCCCGAGAAGCGTGAGGTATTAGGGCACAGCGGTTCTCCCCGCTTCCGCCTAAGCCTTGGCGTTAGTTTCTTTTTGGTGAGGCTGAGGTGATTGACTGACGCTGCTCGGACCAGAAGGAATCGAAAACCTGCAGTGGCTGAAGTGCTTGTGCGCATGGTCGGACAGAGATCATTGGCAGGGAGCCATCGAGGTAAGAACCGCAATATCTGCTTTTTATTGCTTTGTCCATGTTTCTTATGCCGGACGATGTTTCTCGTATCATACTAATATGGTGGTGATCCGTCACCATTATCACCCCAACTATTCGGAGTTGGACTTCCTGTCGTGCCACCAGCTCAACCACCAAGATCGGCCGTTACCCAGCACGGACATTGGAGGCAAGCACTACATCACTCCAGGATACATCGAAGTCCTTTTTTTTCAATAGCGTCCACTGATAGATCAGCTCCGTGGCACAAATACTACGGGCATTGCAACTCTCGGGCTGTTTGAGACAAACCCCAGGATTGGCACACGCACGCATTGCTTCCTCCAGCCAGCATCAAAGCACCCTTCAGGAGCGATCCCGATTTTTTATGGGCGGATGACATATACTCGCTCTTATACACATACTATTGCCAGGCAATTTCAAATTATCAAGAAACGGCCTCGTCGATCTGCCGCCTCAGACTCGCGTCGTTTCCGTCACTATCCAAGCGTCGGCCCGAACCCAAGGCTTACGGGATTTCGAGGGTGACGAGGACATGAGCACGGCACGGTCAGATGCGGCCTGCAGATCGACGATACACTACATGGTTTTTTTACGGTCTGTCTCAGTTTTATTTCTCCGCCTCCTCTCCTATTTCTCCTCCAGACTTCACGTACTCTATTTTTGAACAGCCTTTCTCCGAGATTCTCCTTGCCTAGTATGAGAGTTAGAAGTCGCATTTCCACCGCATCCGGTAGGATACGGCATCTTTTCGGCCACATCATCTCATTAATTTACCGTGCCTCAAACGCCTTCCATGCCTCACTTTCTTCAATATTTACCTTAACTCCTCATGAATCGGCGTTCCGCGCGGCGCTAAGGCTGAGACCGCCATTATCGTGTATGCCGCTTTTGTGCCCACCACGCGATACCATCAGTCCTTAAATTCGGTCCCTCAAGATCTGGGGCCAAAGCAGACATCTTTATCGATGTTCCACAACGTCAAGGCGCGATTTCCGCAGGCATCCCATCGCTATTGAAGGCCTCAGGTGGCTCGGTTCGGTCCGGTCGATTCGGAGAAGTCCCGCCTTCTTATGCAAAGGAAGCCCAGGAAGCCCCGGAAGCCCGCCCCAACGAATAAGGCACTCGAGCAATACCTTATTGTGGTAGCTGCCGCGCCCCCGAAGGCCACGCCATCGGAGCTGAGCCGTCTAGCTTCCGTCACCCGACCCCTTACGCTCGTCTAATAACTCGGTCCTTTCTCTGATATGGACACGAGCGCAATGCCCAAACCGCGTTCGTGATCGAGCTGGGTTCTCTGGGAATATGAAAAAGTCTAGAAAAACTAAGATGTGGATTTCCAAGAGGTCCTAGCTCACGAAACGCCTCAGCCACATGACGCGAATGGGAAACTGTCGTAAGCCACTGTCGTCAGCTGTCTAGTAAGTACACGGACTGTGTTGGCTCTTGTAAGACAGCACATGTGTCCTGAGGGTGTATGCATTTGTCAGAAGCCTCGCCCATTTCTCCCCCAATTCAGGGGCAATATGGTAGTGGTGGTGGTGGTGGTGGTGGTCATCAGAAAAAGAAATGGAAAAACGAACGTGACTCGTGGGTGAGCATTTCTATTTAGGGGATTGGAGGGCAACGAGCTGAGCAGCTTGTGCGATGTATGACACCGCCTTTTTCATGCGTTATGTCCCCCATTCGGTCTCACATGCGTATTTGTGCTCGTCCCTTGCAGATGTCTCAAGTGATAATGTTCACCGCATTTTGGAAGCTGCTACATTGCTGATCAGAGGAGGAGGATGCGGGCTGTCATCCATTTTTGGGCTTTCGTTTGCCTTCTTGCTGCTTCGCCCATGCTTTGAACTAGGCGGAAACATCTTCTCGTTCTTATTTCTGTCGAGTTTTGATCTTTCCTAATGCGGACGTCACGTTTTCCTATCTACGGCACCGTGCTCATACCAAGTACTGAGCTTAATTTGGACGCTCCAGCGAACTCCGAAGTATGTGGACTTAGATATTGCGGTATAGATCCCCTTCAAGCACGACGCATCTGCTATCTAGCACTCAACTACGCATGGACAATACCATCGTGAGATTTTAGACGCATGGCTTTGACCTATGAGCAATTGTATAGCATCGTATGTCGCTGCAGGTGTCCAGGAGATTGGAGAGGGCCTCATGTACAGTCAGACATTAGGGCAACATTGCAGATACCAGACTTTAGTTAGAAAGTCGGTGCAAGGCGTCCACATGAGCTTCTAGCAATAGGAGTATATACCCCCTACCTCTCTTGGCCTCCCAGGAGCTGCACAGCTCCACGTTTTGAAGCTCAGCTCATTTCAACCGTCAATATTTCCTGCATGTCGGGATTTTGATGGTTGAGAGCCAACATGTTGTGGGGGTGGAAAAGAGCATCCAAGATCAAATCTCCGGAGGGCAATGAAAGTTCGGGGAATGCCGGGAAACCATGGAATGCTTGACCGTGGTTCTTGGTAGAGTTGGTGCTGGGTCGAGACAAGGCCTGTGAACGTGGAGGTGATAGAACTTGCTGAGACATACACGCTGGGCTGTTTGAGAAGGATGGTAAGCCTTGAGAAGCATTGACGATCCGCAGACTTGCCGTCATCTCGAAGCTCACGCTCGATCCTGACACGGGATTAGCTTCGGGGGGTTCTTGGATCTCGCCCGGACAGGCAGGTGAGCCATGTAAATTGATCGTTGCCTTCCTCCAGTCCTAGGGCCCGAGCCGAGGGGTTCTAGAGCGACCTCATGGTGGCCATGCTTGATTTGAAGCATCCCACATGATCAGGGGCTTCTATGTTTACTGATCGTCTTTCGTGGTTTTCCGCTTTTTCTTGGTGACAGATATTTTTTTCGGCCTTCTACATATGCTCCTTTTAGGCTACCATTTTGATTCCCTCTGTTAGAAAGGTATAGCAAAAGGGCGTCGAACAGGAGAGCACGGGAGGTTTTTTATACCCTCACTCAATGTCTCGAATGCGATGCGTCTTATCAGTCGGCGCGGCGCATCGCTAGGTCCTATTCGAGATCCATTTTCCACTTCGACATCAAAGGGTCGAACACTTGATCGAATTCCTTCCCCCAGCTCCGACAATCATGCGCTGACATTTCTTTGTCTTTGAAATTCCATGAGGAGGTCACGTTCCATGTTTACAACCTGAGAATTTGTTCTCGCTGGCTCGCCATGTACTCGAGGTCGCCAAGTTTTAGTACGTGGGATTTCTTTGAATTTCGGATTCATGGAGAGGCTGCTTGCATTTTCTTAACCATATTTTGGTACACCTCTTCTTTCATGCCGTATAAGGAGAGTGTGGTAAAAGGAAGGGGGTTGAAGAGGAGGAGTTCAGGGGTTTATATACTTGAAAGTAAGCTTCGGATGCTCGAGGAAGCTACTTATGCGACGGCTGGTCGGCTTCAAGATATGAGAGACGGTTGGATCTAAGTTGATGTTTCCAAAACTACAGTGATACAACGATAGCTATCCTTTTCATTGACGATTTCCTCTTAAGAAATATATCGCCTCACCAGAACCACATTTCCCACAGTCTGTTGCTCCTCATTCCTATCCCGTATCGTCATGTATACTCTTGATAAGGAACTCTCTGATTTGTCGACTTGATGAGCGGTTGTTCACGCCTGCTCGTCTTGTCCTCGAGTAATCGATTCCTAACACTATTGTCCTGAACAGTTTCTGTATCGCTTTTGTCTGAATTGCGAAACTCCAGCAGACTACCATCGTAAGGCGAATCCGCTCTCGCGTGTTTCGCAGACTTCTGTTCCGGGGCATCATCGTATCGTCGTTTAAGAGGGTACGCAGTTGTCCTATCGTTTGGATAACACAATTCCTCGCTTTTGAGCACGGCTGAGTCCGGATGCACTGGCGAGTCTGGTTTCTGCTGCATAAACTCGGCTACCTTCTTCTCTGGCTTTAGTAGGCGAGCCCTCATATTACTTTGCTCGATTGAGACGCGTCCTAATGCCATCTTGAGCTCCCGAAAGCTACCTTTCAGCTGCGTGGTAGATGTTTGTCGACTGAGATACTGCGTTGCAAGCCCCCTCGTAATACCTCGTACATGTACCCTCGGAAGAAGTCGAACCTGTTTATCGAGCCTCTGGATACGTTGCTCTGCAGTTGTGACAGCGACTTTCAGTGGATCGTTCGACATATTGAGCTCGTCCCGTTTTCGCTGTTCGGCGAAGCGTAAGTCTAAAATTTGTATCTCCGACGCAAACCGACGTTCCACGTGTTTTATATAGTGGATCAGGCTAGCTCTCCTCGAGTCGAGATTATTCATAGTGGCAAATGGCATTTCGCTTGCCGGTTTCCTATTCAAAGACCCCTCGAATAGCGCCCGGATCTCGTTCCGCAAGGGGGATGGTCCTGGGAGCGACTTTCTGGTATCATTTCCTTCCTGAGCCCAACAGTCGTCCTGGTGTCGCGATGAGGCCGGACGAATCGAACCCAATACAATTTTCGGGATGCGAGGAATGGGAATGTGATTGAGCGGATGCGCTTTCCGCTTGACGTTTTGGTATAGGGTGGTGGTTGGTGCATTGATCAAGGTAACAAGTGACATAGTGCCGGTTGCGTGTGGGTAATGAATGGATAATGAGTGCTGGATGGCTAATAATCAATCAGGTTTGCTGCTTTTGTAGAGATAGAAAGGCAATGAGAAGGGCGGGGAAGAGGTAAACGTCTATCGCGCAGGTGCCCTCTAACAACGTGGCGGTTGGAAGGAAGTCACGAAGGATGACGTCTATCTAGGTAACTTGAGTAACCCCCCCCTTCATTTAGGTATTCTACATTCCATTTAATCACATACTTATGGCGCTCCGTCACATTTTGTTGTCACATCACCATAACGTAGCTACTTCCTGAGTATCGTCCTATCCGTCGCTCATCACTACTTATTTATTTGCTCAACGTCGCTACGTCCCTGCCTTAGAATATTCCCAAAGCATCCCGGGATGGATCCACACGTCTATAACATGAACGAAGCACTCTTTTCTTCCGATAGCGATAAAACGACCCCTCAGACCAAACTTGACTAGATTAAGGTCACTCAGATCGCTCAAGCCTTTTTCCAAGTTCCAAGTCGCACCAAGAAGCTTGACATTAATCACGAGACACCCAGTACGCTACAGGCGTTACGAATCAAGTTGATACAAAGAAAGAGTCGAAGTCTGGAGGTTACACTTACGAGCAGGAGTACTAAACTCTCTCTCGAAAACGTAGGTGCTAGATAAATCTTTGAAAGAAGCTGAAGAAGAACAATTGGCCGCTAAAGAGATAGACAATGTCATTTTGACTGTGGTTGAGAGCTAAGAGAGCCATCTTCAAAAGCTGAACAGAATGCGCGAAAACCTCAGGGACGAGAACCTGGCCTTGTATTAACGTAGCTAAGAGCTGCCTGAAGAAATGTAGGGACCAATAGGGGAATAAAGGAAAACCTGAAAACACGAGGGACGAGGGTTATCGCAGGGTTGAGAAGATGCACGCAGCTCGAAACACTATTGAATCGTTATATCCTAGAGTGACACACAGCCCTCATATTATATGGAGACTGCATGAGCAACAATGTTCCACTCCACTATTATCGCACCGTATTCAAAATCACCCTTCTTTCATAGGATTAGATTCCCTACCAAAATCCATGCACTTTGCCAAAGACCAAACTCCCCACTTCCATAGAGACTGAAAGGTTTCCGTAGGAGATGTCGAGCACTAGATACGTACATGTTGTTGTCGGGCAAAGCCAACATAATGTCGGATCTAATACTATCAAGACCCGATTCCCATTGGGCCGATGCCAGAATCAAGGTACCCCCAGCAGAGCGCCCAAGTTTCATGCCAACCAATGCAAATGGCTTCCCCGTTTCTCTCCACCATAAAGACTGGATATAAACCTAGATGCCTGGGACTTTTAGGGGGGGATTGAATGCGGACCCGTTTGGCACAATACTGAGGCTCAGGTCAAAGGCACAGCACGGATGTTCCAGTTCCGTATCTCAGATACAATCCGACGCCCAAGTTCATTGAAGAGGCGTTGTAGCGGTAGATGGCAGATAGCAGCCGGACGGATATACCCAGCCCTCGCATCGTGATTTCGCAGTCGGGCGTGCAGACGACAGAGGCAAGGGCTCGAGGACCAACATCTACAAGCACCACAATCCTCTCATCCTACCCGTTCCCCATAGATGGAACTCGAGTGCCCGCAGCCACGCGTACTAGCGAGCCCCGTTTTCAGATCCCCTAATCGAGACCCCCCCCCAAAGCCATATCCCGACGTCGAACTTCCTTCTCGATCTTCGACCTGCACCGTTGCCCCGTCCCAGAGGACCCGTCAAGCGAATTCCACGTGGGGCGGCCATTTTGGACGGCGACGTCTGCTATCTCGTGGAAAAGAAAAAAAAAAAAGAGGGGGGGGGGGTTGATGTTCAATGAGAGGCGTTAGGAACGTCCTGGGTGTAAAGCGTGCATCTCGGCGAGCGAGACGCAGCGCAGTAACAAGAAGAGGGGCTACGAAATCCCACCCAGGATTCCTTTTTTCCCGGCAAGGAAACGGAAATTCCTAACATCATGGCGAGCTGCTCCCACGGGGAAGGGGGGGGGGGTTTCGCCGAAGGCTTCCCTGGCCCCCATGCCCATGCCCACGCCAACGCCATCGAAGCCCCCGAGGCTCTCTCTAGGTTTACATTCGAGGATCCCACTCCCATGACGCGTCTTTTCGGCTTTTCATCTGCGCCCGTATGCTCTGTGCCCAGGGTCAGCAAAGCAAGGAGCCAGAATTCGTAGTCAAAGCATAGATTCCGGTAGGTGGTGTGTGTGTGTGAAGTGGAGACATGGGGGTGGGGAGCAGAAAGCCAGAGTACACGGGATTGGCGGTCAAAGTAGCAGTATATTTGCTGAGCCCCATGTACGCTATAATTATTCAGAGATGATATGCACATACCAAAATGTCCACATCTGGTGGAGCATTTTTAGAAGCGAGGATTCGTCTGCTACATCTACCTAGAAGTGTTGTCAAGACCAGTGATTATTTCAGTCTAAGCGAGCAATAAGAGCTGTCAAACAGGCAAGTTCGCACGATAGCCATTCATTCCTACTATTACACGTTCTCCATCAAAAGCAAAGCCCGTAAGAATCCCGCATGCTTCGATCACCGAATCTGCCACAATGGTGCAATGCATAAAATATACCCATAACGCCATTCCATCATTCGCCCGTCTCATCATTCGTTGCCTTTCCGATCAATTCATGTCGCAAAAAAGACCCAATCGGCCAGAAGGCCGATAAGAAAAGAAACAAAAGCACACAAGCATCCAGTGCTCGGCGCACAAAGCGAAGATAACGGCTTGGGCCGGGCCCATTTAAAAGATGGTACCAAAATTCTCATCCACGATAGGAAGCGCCTTCCTCGGACTGGACGGCTTTCCGCTTTCCTCCGTTGTTTTCTTGTGACGGAAGGTGACTAGATTTGGTTAGTACAGTTTAACAAGTATAGTTAGGGGTTGAACTTACATCCAACAAAAAGACCGTTCTTCATCTTCTCGTCTCTGTCCGCCATAGCCTCGAGGGCAGCCTGTTTATCATGCACCTCTTTGTACTTCGCCATGTCCGCCTCACTCCCAAAATCGTCAAAGTACCCCGCATCGGTATCCGAATCCAGCTCGGGCACGAACGGTGCCTTGTTCTCCCTCAACTTGTTCCAGTCCACTTCGGAGAAATATTGATGAGCGTGAATCTCCGAAATGCCCCGAAAACGGGAAGAATTGGAGGCCACAAGGCGAGTGATGAGATCCCAAGTGCGCTTCGAGAGGAAATAGTTTGGATCTTCGTAAACGGGCTTGCGGAGCACCTTTTTCCATTGCTTCAGATTCTGCCAGGTCTCGTCCACGGTAGCCCCCGCAAAGGGTGGATAGCCGGCCAAAGCCTCGAAGAGCATGCAGCCCAAGCTCCAGTAGTCGACTGTGAAATCGTATTCATCGCCTTTGAGGACTTCGGGGGCCATGTAGTCGGGGCTACCAACGATGCTCTTGGCATAGTTGACATCGCGTTCGCGGAGTGAGCGGTAGTTCTCCCGGCGCTCGGCTGCAGTTCGGTCTTCCATCGGTCGCCCGAACGGAGACACAACATTTCCTACCGACTCAAGTTTGATGCGCATCGACTCGATCTTGGCTGGGGCAAGCATGCCTGCCGCGAGACCAAAATCGGTCAGCTTGACGTGTCCTGTGCTATCAATGAGGAAGTTCTCCGGCTTGAGGTCGCGGTGGATGTAGCCTAGCTGATGTAGCGAGTCGACACAAGAGAACATCTCAGCAATATAGAATCGAGCATGCCGGTTGTGGAGGACGCCGGTGTTGTTCAACAGCGTCCGGAAATCGCCGCCCGGAACATATTCCTGACTATGTTAGCCGTAGTTTCACACATCTGTTCCGCTAGGCTTACCATGGCGAGATAGATGCTCCGCTCGTCCTGGAAAGCGTAAAGAAGCCGAACCAGCCATTCGCTCTTCGCACTCGTCAAGATGTCCCGCTCGGTCAAGACATGTCGAACTTCATCTAACTTGAAGAGGAGCTTCTTGCTCATCACCTTCAACGCGCAGACCTCCCGGGTGTCCTTCTTCTGAGCCAAAAACACCTGACCATAGCCGCCCTGTCCCACCTGGGTGAGGATTTGGAAGTCACCTTGCCTTAGGCGTGTACGTCGCTTGCGGAGGTTAGCCCGTTCACGGCCGAGGTATTGATTGAGAGCGTCGTTGTAGTCAGAATCAGGGGTCGCGGGGGGCGGCGGGTTCTGGGCTTTGAATTGATTGAGGCGATTCTGGCGTGTGTGTACATAGGTAAGTAGGTCATAGTAGTAGTCGAGGAAATCTATGGCATCAATTAGTCTTGCGAGGCACACAATTTTGGTCGTCGTGAAGGTACTTACACAATTGCGTGACATTGGCTAGACGCTTCGCCGACGGTTTCCTGGCCTTCTCCAGCTCTTCGGCAGAGAGACGCTGCGGACCATGGTAGTAGCGCGCCGACTGGTCTGCTTCGCGCGTGCGGTACGGGTCCTGGCGCGACTGGGCTGCGTGTGTGATGTAGCTGGTCTCCTTTTGCAGGCCAGGGCGCGCGCTCGGCGGCGTGTTCTCCTTGTTGGACTTGCGGGCTGGGCTGCCGGGCCCGAGGGTCGTGAGGTCCTGCGTTGAGTAGTCCACGTCATCCGGGGAATGCAGAGGGGCCTTGTTGGGCGATGTCGGCGTCTGGGGCTTCGACTTGGAGGGCGACCCGATGGTGGGGAGCAGCCTCATGGCATTCTCGAAGACGTTTGGCAGGTCGAAGGCGCCCGGCGGGTGCTGGCTCTTGCTCGGGCTGCCCTGCGGCGTCTGCTGTGGGCTGATGAAGCGCTCCTGCGAGGGCGTAGCCGGCCGGTCCATGTCGCTGGAGCGCGTGTGCAGCGGCGGTGGCGGCATGGGCAGCTGGAAACTCTGGCGGTCGGTGGCCATCGTTCTCGTGCTGGCTGGGCTGCAGGGCGACGCTGGTCGATGGCGCTGTTGATGGGCTTCCGCGGAAGGAGGGACCACGGGCAGCTTCCGTCGCCGCAGCGATACAGGAAGAACAGAAAGCGGGACAGGAAACGAGACAACGGCACAAGGAGCGGCCCCGGGTGCAATTGGGACAGTGACTCGGTGCGTGTTGCGGTGTTGCGGTGCTGCGGTTTGCTGTGTTGATGCTGGTGTGGTCGTTTTGGCGGGGTCTGTTTACTTTGGCCCGACGGTGCTCCGGCAACCAATCATCACAATCCGCCTCCTCTACACAGCACGTCACCGAGCAAAATCCCACCATGAAAACTCGACGACAGAGTAAAAGCTGAGGACCGTTGTCTGCAATCTATAAACTACCAAGTCCATTCATCTAACCTATGTTCCCCCCCCCAGCGGTCCCCATCATGAATGTAACCACAAGCCGTGATATGCTTCCCTAAAACTCCTAATATTCAGCCTGCGCAGAACTCCCTTGAAACCCCATGAGAAACCGTGCAGACAACACGCCGGGTACTATTATATAAAGCCGCCGACGCCAACCCATGCGCCGAAGTAGAAGACAAAGAATGAAATGGGCTTCCATCTGGTGGCTGCTGGTGGCTGCTGGTGTCGCCTCTCACGCCCCACGTCTAGTACTGGCCTAACTGTGAGAGAAATCGCCCTCCAAAGGCCCCATGACGCGTGCCAGGGCCTGTCGGTCCGCCGGGCTCAACTGGCTCAAAGACCTTTGATTAAGGGAGCGCGAGAAGAAAGCCATGACCTCTGTTGCATGCAACAGACTCCGCTCCACTGGTTCGATTAAGAGCTTGCGACACATGGGACAGGTAATCTTGTTCTTGTGCTGCTTGCAGGTGTCAAACCATTTGTGGATGCAATACTCTCCAAACACATGTTTGCAGGGAAGCTGGATAGCCACCTCATCTTCTTCCGTGGGCAGTACGTGCTTGGCCGAATAATCCTTTTGGCAGATATCGCACAAGGCCGAGGATCCTTCTGGGAGCTCACTGGGTAGAAAGTGGCGTAGCTTGTCTTTGAGAGCCTGCATCTGCGCGGGCGTTGGGCTGTTGCTATCAACAGAGACATATGTCCGTCGAACTTCTGGCCCGGGCAACATGGCTCGGTGTCGTTGTTGACGAACCCGATGAACTCGAGCGCGCGCGGCCACTTCCTCGGCGTCAGAAGAGCCGCTCGAGTGCGGCAAGTCTGTGGCATACCGGTCAAAGCTCCGCCGGTGTGAAGTCCTCGGAGACACGCTGCGATCTGAGCGGCGAGTATGTGTGGCGAGAAATGGTTGCGGACGACGATCCGGACCGCCTGGCGCTTGAGGGTGCAGGTGCTGTCTCTCATACGATGTTCTCCGGCTCGGCGGGGAGACGACGCGGAGTGGTTCAGAGCTCATATGAGGGATGCCCCGCATCATTCCTCTTCCCTGAGTCGCGGACTGCATTGCATCACCGCCGACACGATTTGAAGGCTGAGTGAAGAGATTCGGCGGGGCAGGGCTAGGTCGCCTCAGGTTGTAGCTGTGCATCTGCGGCGGTGAGTACGGCGTTGAGGGTTGAGGATAGGGCGGCAAGTCGTTGACGTGGATTCCGTTTGGCATGGTGGGCTCAATCATTGGCAGATGACCGGTATTGTTCCGATTTCCCCCAAAATCAGAATGAGGGGCGGACATGTGAATACCGTGGAAGGGGCCCGGAGCGGGGCCTTGATTGGGAATTGGAGCTGGCCCACGAGGAAACATGTCGGTCGGGGGAGAGTAGTACCCAGCACCACGAGGGCTGACAGAGCCTGAGAATTGATGATACTGAGACGTCCGAGTCTGGGGAAAATAGTGGACAGGGCCACTGTGACCTTGGGGTTGATCTGGCATTTGGGTGCTGAATTGGGCTGGAGGGAAGTGGTGATAGTCACTGTACCACGTGCTATAGTCGGAAAACCCTGGCTGGAGCACCGGTGATGCCGGCGTCTGTGAGCCTTGGGGGCGAGGACGGGTCGGAGTAGGCATGGAGAATAGGTTGTGGGGAGGTGTGATGAAATTGGACTCGGCCATGTATGCGTAGCCGGAGAAGGCGGATATGACTTGGCCGGACAGGCTGCTGGAGTGTCTGGCTGCGGTGGAGCCGTGCAACGAAGCAAAGGCGGTGGATGGAGAAGACGGAGGTGGTGGGTGAGTGAGGGGTCAAGGCTGGGATGCTCGGCCTGGAGCGCGAGGTTGCCTATGTGTTTGCCTGACGGGAAGACACGAGAGTTGCACGTCGAGCGGGTGTCTTGCAGCGGAGCAGGGCGTCATGGATGAGCAGCGTTATCTTGGGACCTAGCGTTTGGGCGGTGTATAGGTTGAGAGTGGTGGGTGGCGTGGATTCACAGCAGGCGGCAAAGCGCCGGGAATGGGCCGGGTTGCGTGGGGCAGAC